>JAJEJO010002935.1:0-20616 GCA_020662805.1 Glaucomys volans | reverse complement strand
AATTGAACTAGAAATAATTGTTAAAGCAGCTTAAAGTTTTAACAAAAAATCTGATAGCATACAATACCATTCTTCTGAAATGACTGATCATGTTAAAATGATACCATTTCAGTGCTTACTTTTTAGTTCCACTATATGTGTGGAGATTCAGGGGGACAAGAGTGTTATCAATTAAAATAATGGCAAGTGAAATGTGCTCCAAACACTGAGGAAAGATTCTTGGTATTTGATGAAATATAAGCATAATGCTGTCTCTACTCTGCCTTGCTAAACAAACTCAGATGTCATAAAAATGTAGGCATTTCTCAACTGTTCATAAAATGTCAAATTTTCTCCTAAGTAGGTGGTATGGTATTTGGGATTCTAGATAATAAATCTAAAATCACTTGCCACACCTCATACAAATGCTCTCAGGGAAGCTTACCCACCTGAACGCAGCTATCAAAACATTTGTTCCTGGTATATAATAGAAGTCCTTCCAATGCTCTGTAGAACAGACAGACTTCCATTTCCTCCTAATAACTATGAAGTTTTGAGCAGAAGCCTTTCAACAAATAAGAATGAAAGTTGATTCTATAGTGTTGGCAGATGAGAGAAAACAGAGATATGATCACCCTGTTCGATATGGTACAAGAGCAAAATAAACTCAGACAGATGGCTATTCGAGATCTATGGGGGTTTTTTTTAATAAAAAGTGTTTTTCCTGAAAACGAAACAAAAAATTCCTTTTGCTTCTTTAACTACCTTTCACATATAGTTTGATGTTGTCCCTTGCAGAATTTAGAATATTAAACAAAGCACATGGTAAAATGATCAGAACTTATTTAGGTTTATTTTTTGTTGCAATAGCCTTCAAATTCTTTCATCTTATGAAGTGAATCCCTAGATTGCTCACAGACACATGACAATAAAAAGCAACTACAGAGAAAAATCTTTATATTGCACTTCTTAATCATGTAAAGCACCTGTGCCTAAGAAATGCAAATTCCTCTTTATTATGTTGATGTACTAAAGACATGAATTTATCCCAAAAGACATTATAAACAATAAAATGTGAAAAATGGCCTGCAAACATATCATCTGTCCTTGATCATACCTATTATCTAGAAATTCTCTGGAGAAGGTAGAATTTCAAGAAATATTTGTGCACTACTTATTCAAATAGTGTTCCCACTCTTCTAGAAAATTTAACATTGAGGGTAGACTATGAACTGATCCTTTTAATCTGGAGAATTTTTCATAAATAAAGGAAATTGAGTTTTAATAGAGCAAATTCTCCATATGTCCCATGTTTTTGTATTTTACTAACCGCTGAACTATACAATAAACAGCAACTGAAGGAAAGCTCCAGCTTTGAAAATATCCAGTAGATTCAAGTATTATTATTTTCCCTAACCTCCTCTTGAACATATGCTCTTGGCAATTGCTAATAAAAAGGCTTTTGTGTAAAAGTTTACATAACATTTATACCCAAAACATAAACCAAATATTATATGACTAGGTTTGAATGCCAAAAGAATCTTTTGACAACCTCTTCCATATATATAATTCTCTAATTCTAAGATATTAAAAGAAGACTAATTAAACAATTTAGTATTAGAATAAGTAGAAACTTACAAGGACATGTAACCAGACTGACTAGATATAAGAATACTTAAAATTCAGCTTAACTCTAGCATGTAAAATATATGCGAATTTCACACAAAATAATTTTTAAATAGTTTTGCATTTCCAGAGTGTGTGGGTTAGAGACATGAAGCTATGGCACTGAGATGAATAAGCACAGTTGACAAACATTTTGACCCTCTATCCTGGGAGATCTACAGCACCAGACACTAAGAGCCACAATGATTTTAATTAATAGTGCCATCATTTTAAGTTTTGAGTAGAAATATATCAACAAACAAGAATGAAAGTTGGTTCTACAGTGCTATAGGAAGAGAGAAAATATCACCTTTATTATATGGTAGGTTTTATTGGCTTCCTCTGGAATTAAATAGACATTATATCCCAAATCTGTTTATATACAGGTGTGTAATACCCAAATCCCTGAATTATTGTTTTGTTGTTTACTCTTGTCTGGTAGTGGTTATTCCCACCAAGCAATTTATAATAAACAGCTAATTTGGGGTGTGGGGTGGCAATTGGTTTTCAATGTAGAACATGCTGCTATTGAAAACAAAATATTTTTCCCAAACTCTACAAAGACAAGGACTACATAATCAGTTATTAGGAAGGAATTCTCAGGATTGTTTATACATACAATTTGTTTTCTATTTGTGGAGGCTCAATCAAGGTTTATGTATATTCATTGATTTTTTTCAAGTCTGATTAGCCTTAAAAACATAACAAATATTTATGCACACTCCCCCTCAAATATCATCCCCAAGTAAAATTATAGTCATGATATTGAAATTACTGGTGACAGTGTTAGATGTTCCAATTCAAAATGGTGTCTGGGCAAAATTATAAACTAAATTCATTTTGTATATGCAGGCTATTATAGGTTTTAGAATAGATTGATGTACCAAAATTAAAGATACTAACTGGGGGAACATCAGTCAACTGTTTTTTGTTTTTTGGGTTTTTTTTTCATTTATGAAAGTTGCTGCCTATGAGCATACTAAACAAAGAAAAAGTCAAGAACACAATGTGCCACTGGTGTCTTAGTTGAAAACATACCAAAATTCACAAATCCCCAAGATTACTTTTGATAAAGTGGTTTATCATTATATAAATAAGCTAGAAAATCCTACAGTCAAAAGGAAATCAAACTTTTCCAGGGATACTCGGTCTGGGCCAAAATGAAAGGTGATTCATGGCAGTGATGGTGAATGTCATTACCTTGACTCTGACACTGTTGGTGCTGCACAGCTGCTATTTGGAATCAGTTTTGGCTAATCCTGGGTCTTGGATTATCTCTTAAAGGTTGAATGAACCACTATCCTGCTATGATTGCTTTAAACCATTAGAAAAGAAAGGTACCACATCTCCCTTCGGAGAAGAAGTAATTTAATTCTTGATTAAATTTATATGAGCAACAAATTTCTACAGAATTCTCCATAGATGTTTGCTGAGGTTCCCCTACCTTGGAATCAGTTGCTTTCCTATAGCATGGACTGTCCTCCATGCCTATTATGCTTTTATTTAAAAAAAAAAAAAAAAAAAAAAGGAAGGAAGAAAGGAAGGAAGGAAGGAAGGAAGGAAGGAAGGAAGGAAGGAAGGAAGGAAGGAAGGGAGGGAGGGAGAGAGAGAGAAAGAAAAAAGCAACACGGCTTCCTGGCCTGATGTTTGAGTCTTTAAACATCTATGTTGACTATAATTTCTGTAACCTAACAATGCTTTGTAAGGTCCTCAGTGCCCTTTCCTGAAGTTAATTTCTAAGCATCCTCCACTCAGAGCCTGTTGCATCCCTGGTCTGTGGGTGCCCCTGCAACTTCTCATCTCCCCATCACCTCCTGCCTCCCTTCTCCAGCAATGTTGTACCCAGCCAAACGTTTCTACGGTCCTGTAATCTGCTCATCTTTCTTTTTTCCCAACATTAACCTTACATATGTGAAAGACATTCTACTAGAATAATAAACAGTCACAGTATTTAATGGTCTTTCTGAGTACATCTGACATAAAGATGTCTGCCCAGTCACCTGCCTATAGGGGATAAAGGAAACGAACTTGAGATCAGAGACACACATATCTTTGCAAACCAAAACCACGACTAACCTGTCTTTATCCTAATTAATCTTATTTTACCTCTATTTCAGCACTTCTGCTGCCTCCACCCTGTCCTGCCCACCTTAAAATATTTACATATTATATCTAACTGGTATCTGTCATAAAGGGAATATATTTGCACATATTACACAATTTTTGCATGAAGTGATAGTAACTCTTTGAGAGAACAGTGGCCCAGAAAAGAGACGGGAAACCTAGTGATAATTCACAAGTAAGATATGTCTTTTTTTTTTTTTTTCTACTTTAGTTAAATTTAATGGAGAGGAAACCAAACAGTTCTAATCTCAGTTCTATTGTATTTAGAATCATAACCATGGGCAAGTCACTGAACTTGTCTGGGCATCAGTCTCTCAAAGGAAAAATTAAAAAATTTGATGCCCAATGTCCCTTTCCTGTTTTAATCAATGATTTTACTTTTTTTAAAATGCTAAATGAGATTTAGGATATAATGCTGGCCTATCAAATAAATTTACATTAAGAAATAAAAATTATACTTAAAAATCTTTTCAAACATGTCAGTTGTACAGATTTTTTTAAATATTTCTGGCCAATTCATAATCATTGTCTTTCTTTCTATAAGCATTTGAGTAAAGATGGTATACAAAATTACCTCTTCAGGCATTCTGTTGGGAATAACAAGAATTCTTTACTTACTTTAGAAGTTGTTATAATGTTGATATATTCTTAAGAAATACCCAAACAATAGATAAAAGGTTAAAATGCCCAGTAAACATTCTTGAAAATTTCTATGGTATCTAATTACTTATAGATCCAGGCTATTCATCTTTGGCAAAAAATAATAATCTGGGAATTAGATGGCTTGATCAATACATGCAATTAAGTGGCTGGATTTTAACTAGGGATGTTGCTGCATGAGCATTTTTAGAAAATATATTTAATCCAAATTTTTCTATCTCAAAGACTGTTCATCAGAAATACATAAATGTCATTTTGTTATAATAAAACAAGGGCCTAGACATCCTATGCACACTTACATTTTCTTCTACTGAACTAAACAAATAAACCTGTGCATGTAGCTGCAGGCAGCTAGAGGTGATGCTGGGCTGGAATATATCTGTTGTACCCTTGTAATGTTTTTCTAATTCTCTGGTCACTGGCTGCAACACTAGTACCTTTACCTCTGTCCCTTTTCTCTTCAACATATGCATACATGTTGTACTGCTTCTTATTTTTCCAAGAAAAGTCCACTACTAATTCAGGGAAAGGATTATGTGTTCAAAAGTGTATAAATTTTGTAGTGGTGGAAATTTCTAAGAAGGTGCTTCCATGTTCTACTCATAGGAACACTTATGAAAGAAGCAAGTTCTTTAAATTCCAATTCTTAAGGCTAAGCATGCCATGAAAATTACAGAAGGAAATGATCCACATTGCACATCATACACAATTCCAGTCCTCTTTTTTCTAAGCCCATAGCTTGTGTCCAAATTCTGCTGCTTCACAAACTCCAAAGGAACCCATCTTTGACTGCTGTTAAGAGTATATAGGCAGGAAGATCACTAGTTCAAAGCCAGCCTTGGCAACTTATTGAGTCCCTAAGCAACTCAGCAAGACCCTGCCTCTAAATAAAATATTCAAAAGGGCTGGGGATATAGCTTAGTGGTTAAGTACCCCTGGGTTCAATTTCTGGTATCCAAAAAAAGTACATATCTACATGCTAAAAATTTTGTCACCCCATAATTTTTAGGGAAGTATGTTAAGTTGGCTTACTTCTCTGTTATTCTCCTTGAGTATTTTCACTCTCTCTGTACAACAGAATTGTATGTAATCATGTTGTTTTCACTCTATTTACAAATCCTGACAAGAAATTAAAATGTAGAATATCAATTCTGACTCAAGACAATTTCAATAGATTATAGGAAATCTTACTAATTGTATCTTTTAGCAACAGGTGTCAACTATTTGTATAGACACTGAACCCATATCACCTTGCAAAAATTTTAGGATGAACTTCTATACTTTTCCCAGTATTGTATCCTATTTAATAAGGCCTAAATTAAATAATACAGTCAATGAAACTGTTAAGAGAACATTCTGCTAAGAAAACAATTTAAGACACTGCTATATGCTAGGTACTTCATATGAATCAAGCTCTGTGCTAAGATTTTACCAAGAATGGTTCATCTGATCCCCATAGTAACCCTGTCACTGGCAAGCAAGCCAAGGCACCCTGGCTGAATTAACTGCCCACCTTCATAAGAAATAGGTAAATGATAGAAAAATAGAAAATGAATTTTATGCAATTTGATCCAACTAGAGAAAAGCAGCTAGATTGTTTCTCTATGGGTCCCACAAGAGCTATTACAATTTCTAGAAACAAAAGCCAGATGAAACACGTAAGTAGACTCAGCCAGCCAGAGAACATGCCACTTTTAGCCTCCTTGGGGCCCCATGCAGGTCAATATAAGGAAATCTAGGAACTCTCTCTTTTAACCCTATAAGGTAGGTACCCTACACAATATAGATGAGAATATCAAACCAAGAGTACTTAAATAATGTGCCATAATTTTAAGTAGAGCTAGAATTCAAATCCATTTCTCCTGACTCCCAGATCATTATTCTATACTACACCCTAGCTGCGTATTTATGTTCAGGTTTCTTTTGCTATCTCGCCATAAAATGCTCCCACTTCATCTTAATGGTTGAAGAGATTCAACTGTCAGTTCAAACACAAGTGGCATGCATTTTTTTAAATGAAACTGCAGCAGTATTCAAGAGCATTTAGTTTAATTTCCAAGTTCTTTAAGGTGAATTCTAAGTCTTCAATGTGTTTCACTCCAGTTACCCAATGCAAACTGTGACATCAAGAACAAAGTAGTAAGTTCCTACTTTTAAGATCAGTCACAATCACTAAACCCAGTAGTTAAGGCTGTGGTTTATAATCAGTACAGTGCATTATAAGCTCCTGGGATATTGCTTTAAAATGAAGGTGCCCAGGCTCACCAGAGTGTTCTGACTCAGCAGCTTTGACATGATTTCAGGAACTCCTGATAATTCTAATGAAAACATTGAGAAACACTAGCTTAAAAACCTATGGCAAAAAAAAAAAAAAAAGACAGACAACAGTGGTTTTCAAAGTTAATAGTAAAAGAAACTTCAAATCTTCCTTCCCAGTTCCAAAATGTATACATTTGAGGTATCACAATCATTTTACTTAAAATTTTTGAAAAGCTCCCTAGGAATGGGAAAACTTAATTTAATAAAGAATGACACTAACATCATCCATAGGTCATTAACTCTAAAGGAGGTATTAGGGAGATAGCCAAGAGCTAAAGTGGCCCATTTTCATTATTCTCTGAATTCTGAAAAGATTTTGCCAAGAGCAAAAAAAAAGAAAAAGAAAAAGAAAAAAAAAGACATCTTTTGTATTCATTGAAATAATCTTTAGTTGATCCTCCCACAGTTTGAGTAGACAGAATTACAAATGATTATACCACTTGGGAAATCCATAGAAAGAAATAAATGGATTTATTTTTGTTCAGAATGGCTGATTTGTTGTGATGGGAAACCAAGGAATTTTAAAATACTGAGGAAGGGAAACCTGCACATGAGGTTTGGGAGACAATGGGCAGAGCGCTAGAAGTCACAACTAAAAATGAGGCTATCATGATAGCAATTTTGTAAGCTGCATAGCAGATATTGGTCCATTACTGAAAGCTCTCCACGTATATTTTAACCCCTTACCAAAAAATGTGCTACATTATACCACATGAACAGTACATATCCCCAAGAAATTAATGCTCTTTGAAGAATGGGTGGGTACCAATAGCACCTGCTATTAATCGTTATTTCTGCAGAGAACACTTCGGATATTCTTTTGTGAGAGTTTCTTAATGACTGCCACATTTCAGTCCTTTTAAAATGTTTGTTTGATGTATTCTAAATAGGCATGTTTCTATAAACATTGATGTGGCTGCATCACTGTAGTATGCTGACTTTAAGTCCTTTGGGTATAGGCCAAGGAGTGGGATAGCTGGATCAAATGGTGGTTCCATTCTGAGTTTTCTAAGGAATCTCCATACTGCTTTCCAGAGTGGCTGCACCAATTTGCGATCCCACCAGCAATGTATGAGTGTACCTTTTTCACTACATCCTCACCAGCACCTATTGTTGTTTGTATTCTTGATAATAGACTTTCTAATTGGGGTGAAACAATATCTTAGGGTACTTTTGATTTGCATCTCTCCAATTTGAAAAAAATTGCAAACCATTTTTTAGAAAATAATTTTTGTTTCCTAGCATCATCTACAAAAAATACATCAACATTTTGCCATCATAAAAACTACATGTAATAAGAAAAATAATATCAATGTCATAACTTGTATAAATGAATAAAGATTATATAAGAATATAGGCAATACTTCAGATTGTTGATATTTAAGTAAAAAATATACACTGACTTATAATAAATGAGACCAGGAAGATAATTTTTTTACTCCCCATTCGATCTTATGTGTGGTATACAATTTATGTGAAGAATAAAAAACAAAGAAAAGGGCTACAGAAAAAATATCAAAATAAATCAATTTAAGCTAATGCAAAAATTTTTATAGAGAAATATTTATGTCCAACATACATAAAATCAAAAATAAATTAATAATTCAGTCAATTAAGATTACTGTGGCTGTTAATACTGAAAGCAGTTTATCTATTCCAACCCTGTATGGATAGACAATTCTGAAAGCATTTCTTTGGACTCCTCTGTCTGCCTCACTCTACCTTCTGCCACCCCATCTCCCTCTCTGATTTCTTCTGCTGTTTGGGAACGAAATGGATTCTGAGCAACTCCACTGACATGTTCCCTTGCTAACCACTTATGTCCCCCATATTGTACCATTTCTGGAGAGGAAGGGCCAGAAATACTGCCATGTCAACGTATTCCTTGTTTCTGACAAACCTGGAAGCCATGGCAAAGACTGCATTGAAGAGGTAATATATAACTATGTATTTGTTATCTGCTTTAATGGTTTAGCATCTGGTCATGTGCATTATTTTTAAATCAGACAAACACATACACTGTTCATGCAGCCCAGAGAGCTTGGTGATAAGCACGTGGTAAGTGCTATAGGTATGTAACTGGGTATTAACTTGAATTGCAGTAGACCAGCAAATATGAACATGATTTGGAATATACTTAGGTGGTTGTAAAACTGGACATATTGCTTTTACTGGGAAGGAAAAATTGACAACAGTGACAATTCAGCTAGAAAAAAATACAAGCAGAATCTCAAACAGTGTGACAGGCTTAACCCGAGTAGGCAATTGATAAACACTGATAAAGACAGATGGCTATGACAGTACAAGAAACAGAGACTGCAAGATGATTTAGTATCCAAATATGAACCCATTTAAACTCATAGAATCAATACCTATGAGAAGTTGATGACACATAGCCCACCCTTATTCTCATGTCTCAACTTAAAGGTTGGCACTTCAGAATTCATACATTTGTAGATGCTTGACTATTGGAATAGGAATTGATCATCTTGGCTTTTTTTATATTAAAGAAAACTTATTTCAACTCACATCAGTAAAATGTAATGCCTCGTTATGATCCATCACAACAGGTTTCTACCACAATATTTCTAAAAACTAGATCATGTGTTCGTTCTTATTAATCTTTCAAGTACAAAAGCAGCTGATCCATAAATTTAATCTTGCTAGTGACATATCTGAACAAAAAAGTTGTTTTGCTCTCAAGTATATTTGGTCATTAGATGGATTAGCTTGTCCACCTAAAATTATCTCCCTAATTACCATTATGAATGGAATTAAGTTAAGCAGATGACTCTCATGAGAATCCCAGAGTTTGAAACTTTTTTCCACACCACACTGTTTCATTGTATTATTTTTTAATGCCAAGATAATTTTAAAGGACCTGATACATATCAGGCATTAAACACATTCGTGAAATAAATGAGAGGGAGAAAAGAAGAAAGAAGACTTTATGGAAGAGATGTGAACCAACCATGTTTGCAATTCAAACATTTCTGATTTATTTATAGTTGAATGAAATAAACAGCTCAACATTTATTGCAGACTTTGATGTGAGTCTACTTGATTCATAAAGACATTTCCCCTCCTAGTCTATGTGGAGTGTACACCTTACTCAAAGAGTAAATTAAAGAGGAATAAGAATTCAGAGAGCATATCAAAGAGAAAGGTCAATTTAAACTGATATATTTATCAAAAACATTAAATTTAAAATATGATAGCATATTCTGTAAAGTATTTCCCAAATTTTCCCAATTTTCTAAATTAATTCTTAATAAACTTAAGGATACTTACTCTTAAAATTCACAGGGCAGCCTTAGGCAAGTGCTCTGCCACTCAGCTGTACCCCAGCCCAACTATTTTCATTATCACATTGTGGCTGCAAAATATTCGGTAGTATTCTATATCTTAAATAAGTTACTATACATAAAAATATCATTTTAACTGTTTAAAACTTAGACATGAAGCTATCTGTAACCATTTCTAACCTGAATGCTGTAACTTTAGAAACTGAGTGAGATATGTAGTCTATTGACCATTTTATAGGTCACCACCCTCAATGCAGGAAGATTGCTTGATGTGTTTTCTTTCCTAAATTTCACTTGACTACAAATTTGGAGAATATATTTGATAATCCCACAGCATATTGAAAGTAAAAATTAATTTAAATATTAAATATTAATTTAAATGTTAGTCTAGTTTTTTTCAACATTCTCAGTACATCAGATCACCTTGGGTGGTTTTTAATACAGATGCCAGAGCTCCATCCAAATTGATTGAAGTCCACAGGAAGCAACAATTTTTTTCTTTTTTTGAAGTTTCCCCAAGTGATGCTAATCCAGTACAATTTTGTGTTAAATTAAATCATCATATTTTTTTCTGATTGAAGATAAATGAATAGATCTTTGTTATTCAAAGAATGGAAATTTTACAAGATATATATCCAGACTAAGGACACATAATCATAAGTGGAGAAAATTGTGACTCAGATATTTTGTGGTTAGTTGATGGATATTTTTCAGATAGTGTGTAACAAATATTTATTGAGCATTTATCTAGTGCTATGCACTATCATGTCAACTCTGGGAATTGGGAGGTTTATGTGCTGGCATGACTTTTAGGAACTTATATACCCATAGAGGGAGAAAATAAGCATGAAAATTTTGGATGCTGGAGGGTCCTATGAAGAAGAGAGGCAGAGTTAACAGGATGAATGAAGGGCTAGATTTAGCTCTGGTGAACAGAGAAGTCTCTTTAAAGGGATGACATTTGAAAACATGAAGGAAGAACTTTTCAAGCAACCAAAGTAAGAGCCAATGTCCAAAGATGGGAAGAACTGTTGTATGTTTGACAACACCCAGAGGCTGTATGGTCTGAGCGAAGAAAACCACTAGGAGAGCAGAGGGGATGAAGTCCCAGATGCAGGCAGGAGCCATGGGAAGGGAGCTGTTCATATTCCTGTTATACTGGAGAGCTGGCCATCAGAGTTTTTTAAATGAAAGGATGACAAGATGTGCCTGTACTGTGAAATGTTACTCTGGTTTCTGTGGGACAGATGGTCCAGAGAAGGAGGTAAAAATTAGAGTCAGGATACCCACGACAGCAAGAAAATAGTGGCATAGTACTGGGAAGATCCTAATTGATTCTCTAACACAAGTCATGCTCTCTCTTTCTCATTCTTTTGGGTCAAAAAACTCTATACCTCAAGTCTTAAAAGATGAGGTAGGGGAGACATGATTCACATAAAAAGGAGTCATCCCTATATTTGGGGGATGGTACTGGAGATGAACCCAGAGGCACTTTACCACTGAGCTACATCCCAGCCCTTTTTATGCTTTATTTTGACACAAGGTCTTGCTAAATTGCTTAGGGCCTCACTAAGTGCAGAGGCTGGGCTCCAACTTGCAATTCTCCTTCCTCAGCCTCCTAGTCACTGGGCGTGTACAACTATTCCCTGCCCCAATATATTTTTCTAAGTATATGTGATATTCTAATTCAAGCACTTCCAATCTAGGAAAAGTTTAAATAAAGATGTCCACTGTCAACTCTATATTCTATATTACTATATAGAATTGAAATCCCTGAAGATTTCATTTTTCCACAGAAAATTCTGGTGAATATTTTTAGTCTTATGAATGAAGTTATGTTCATGCTACAAACATGAGATTTTGAATTAGTGCTTAAAGCTGAAAGTTGACCTTTTCATTGAATTAATTCTAAATACAAAATATTTTTTATATTTCTACCAATTACATAAAATTTGTCACTACTGCATTTCAGAAAGGGTAGTCAGTATGCAAGGTTGGATTGATCCACAAAATAAGAAGAAAGTGGGGTAGGAAGGGACAGTCTGAGATCCTTTGAACTAGTAGGAACATTTATTCAAATATCATTGAGTGAATTTCATATATGTAGAATACTAAGAACTGTGTTCTGGGTTTATACCAGATGCTATATTGTGTTTAATAATTAATTTGACTTTTAAACAAATCTGTCTTAAAATAACTTTTGAATTATTATATTCAATTCTTATCTTGGCTTTATACTGTCAGCCAAATTGACATTAATTTTCCCAATGACAGGAACCAGATATTAATGTGACATAGGAGTCTTCATGCCTATTGTGGTATAAAATATGTAATAGGAAAGCAGAAAATAGCTGTTGGATAAAACACACATTTAATAGAAGAGGGTCCCATCTACTCCAGAAGTCAAGAATATGATAGAGTTTCAATATGATTAAATTAATGTTATACAAATTAACACAGAATTATTTTAGTGATAAACATGTGTTAACATATTTATAAATAAAATTTATTGATAGGGATATTTCAGGGAGAAATCTAAATTTCTATTTTAAAAAGAAAAGTTCTCATGTATGGAGTGGGCATGTTTTGCAAACAATACAGTTTGAGGAGAGAGGAGAGAATTGATATTGGGGGCCAAAAACAACTTGTCCATTCAACAGCAAATCCTTTAACAATATCTTTATCACAGTCCTGGCTGCCAGTTCACTCCAGACCTCTACTCCAAATCACTGTCCAGCTCAACATGATCATACAAATAACAAGTACTGTAGGTTCATGTCATCTCGACTGCCTTCTCTGTGTTTCTGCCTATTTAATTAGTCAACGTTGACATTAGTACATGTTCCAGTATTGTACTTGGTCTCCTCTGAAGTCTTGCCATTTTAGAATCTTACTGTTTCAATGACATTTCTATTCTTGGAGGATTGGAGTAGGGAAGAAAAGAGAAGGAATATTTATCTTTATTCCTTGATCTTTTCAAGTTTTAAGAGGGTTTTGATATTATTATTCTTAAATGCAGATGATTATGTGACATCATAACAAATTGTGGTGATTTGAATTTCTTTAAAATTTCAATCATTGTCTGCAGCAGATAATCTCAAAGAAAATAATATTGTAAAAAGGAAAGTAAAAATTCAGATGTGATATTATTTAGATATAATATTTTCTTTATAGTCAAAGTATCCAACTCTATTGCCAAAGGAAAAAATAAAGCCTTCACTGGCTTATTTATAATAGGAACAGTCTATATTGTTACATTTAAATCATATTCCGTAACAAATCAAGAAAGAAAGCAGACTATGTCTTTTCAAGTACATTTGATAAGTGCTAAGGGATTTGTTTTTAAAGTTGCCTTTCCAGACATAAATGAGGAAAGCAATTGAAATTCTCATGTAGAAGATATTACAGAGTAAAGAAGAGGTTCTCAAACTTTGTGGAGCTTCAGGATCATCTGGTGGTCTTACTAAAATTCAGATTTATGGTCCCAGTCCCAGAGGTCCAGGGTGGTAGCATGCAAGTCTAAACAAGTCCCCACAGGAGGCCAAGGTGGCTGATATAGTGCCACATTTTGAGAACCAATGGAATAAAGGATTCTTCGCACTTATTAGTTGAGAACTAAATTTAACTAATCAGTAACATTCAAGAGAATAATGTTACTTAAAAGAAGCCTTTATAGGTTTTTTTGTTTTTGTTTTTGTTTGTTTTGAGGGCAGGGGTATACTGGGGATTGAACCCACAGGCTACATCCCTAGCCCTTTTTATTTTTTTATTTTGAGACAAGGTCTCACTAAGTAGCTGAGGCTGGCCTTGAACTGGAGATCCTCTTGCCTCAGCCTCTGGAGTCATTGGGATTATGGGCTTTATAGATCTTTTATCAAGTTCATGAATAGCACCACTGGACACTCCAAAATGACCAGGGCAAATCTGTAGACCTTTGTCTCTAAAGTCACGATGACTAGAATATAACTAGACCCACCCTTTCTCCTGCTTCTCTTTGATCTCTATTTTTTTCTCCAAGAATGAGAATGCTGTCTCCATCAAATGCAAACGTCCCTCTGTATCCTCTCCCTCCTCTATACCTAGTTATCCTTTATACTTATAGGCATAGTATGACATCACAGAAAGAAGTAGCTACAGAGACCTACAATACCTATGTCTCACATGGATATTGGGTGGTTAGATGAGATGTAGACAGAATCAAGCACAATGCCTAGCACATTGGAGGTCCCTTCTCCTACCACCTGCAAAAGGGGAACTTCCTTTCCATACTCCTAGAACTTCTGGCCTCTACATAGTGCTATATGCTTGGTCTGCATGAAGTCCATGCATGAACTTGAAGAACCAAAGCAAAAAATTAAACAAGTATTTTACATTCATTACATTCATTCTTTCAGTCCTTTAAACCATATCACAATAATCTATAGATTCAAACAATCAGTCCTACCAAGTTTGAAAGACCCTATACACTTAGCCTTCTATATCCACGTGTTTCGCATCACCAGATTCAACCAATTGTGGGTCAGAAATTTGGGGGGAGTGGGGAATTGCATCTGTACTGAGGATATTCAAACTTTTTTCTTGTCATTATTTCCTAAACAGCACAGTAATAACTATTTACATAATATTACATCGTATTTGGCATTATGAGTAGTCTAGAGATGACTTGAAGTATGCAGAAAGAAGTGTATGGGTTACATGAAAATACTACATCATTTTATGTAAGAGATTTTAAGCATCTGTAGATTTTCTTATCTGTGGGGTCTTGGGGCAATCTCCTACAGGTACCAAAAGATGATTCTCCTAGAAGTTAGGGACAGGTCATCTGGGTGCTGGCTCTATCAAACAATGTGAACTGGAAGAAACCTCAATTTCTCATGTCTGTGACCCCATATGTAAGATGAATAAATGCTACCTGGCTAATCTACCTTTCGTTGTTATGATATATGACAAAATGCTTTGAAAAGTAAAAAATACTAAACGAGGGCCAATGTAATATTAGTAACAAAGTTGAATAATGATATTAACCAGAAACAAGTCAACTACTTTCACATAAACCAAGGAAAAGAATGTGCCATAATATCCTCATAATGCTTTTCTACCTTACATTCATGAAGTTCAGAATGTGAGTCCCTCAATGATATAGCCTATGACAAAATCCAGGTTTGCCTCTTTCCAGTATTGGAATAAATGTCTTTTCTGAGTGCTTTTCTTGGTCAGTAGATTTCTGTAAAAGGAATTTTACTTTTCAACCTCTTTAATTTACCAGTAAGAGATTACCAAGGGGCAGGGTGGCACAGACCTGTAATCCCAGCAGCATGGGAGGTTGAGGCAGGAGGATCAAGAGTTCAAAGCCAGCCTCAGCAAAAGCAAGCTGCTAAGCAACTCAGTGACACCCTGTCTCTAAATAAAATACAAAATAGGACTGGGGATATGGCTCAGTGGGAGTGCCCCTGAATTCAATCCCTGGCACCTCAAAAATAATAAGAGATTACCACATGAAAGAAAGCTATTAGAAGTAATCATAATAAATTCAAGCTCCTTAGGGAGAAAGAGATTTACAAGGCAGCCTGTCCCTGGGGCTTACTGGTCACAGGTGCCTTAGCCCTGGTAGCCAAATGCTTATTGCGTCACTTTCTCAACAGCAGAGCCCTTCAGGAATCTTCTGACACTGGAGTTGATGCTCCAGCTTGAGTCAATCCATATTCCACCCTTGACAAGAGCAGTTTCTCCCAAGAAGCGTTTCCATTGATCTACATGCAAACCCCATGCAAACCTCCTGCCAGAATGCAGCCACTTTCTGGATCTGCCATATCCCCCTTGGCCAGTAGGTGCTGCCCTGTAAACATGCTCTATTTTCAGATCTGTGCATGAATTCAAGGTTTCAAGTTTGGGAGAAAATAATCTGAGTTTCAAGTTTGATGAAATCTTTTTCACAGTAGTTATCTAGGATCGATCAATTCTGAAGGCTCCGATTTCTGTCCTTCAAGTTAACTTAACACAAGATAGCCTGAGAAACACTCTCTTGGAGGGGCAGCCCAAGAAACAGATTCTCCTGTTGCCTCAGTGCTGCAAATCTCAAGAGCCCCCTAGGATCAATCGCATTGATGCCAGAGGCATGGGGGGTGGGGGGAACCTGCAACAAAAGATGAAGAGAGAAAGCTCAGTAAAGCTCATGACTCCCCAAGAGCTGTTTTGATGTTGAGATCTCAGTGAGAACTCATTAAATCCTCAGTGTGTGAGGCAAGGTAAGGGAAAATCAAAATGAAGATAATAAGACACCATCTCCATCCATACTGACTATTTGTTAAGCATTCAGTAATCAAAATACCCCAAGGAAATTCTACATGACTCCCCAGCGTATTAAGGGTCTGTATTAGTTCTGGTTAAACCTCAGTGTAGATTAACACTTACATATATGCTTGAGAGACACAGTTAGTTTCATTCTATTGTTGGCCACAAACAAACCATTAAAAGGAACAATTCAAAGCATGGTCCCCATGATGAAGAGGCAGTAGGGACCTGTTCATGGGGAAGCAGTAGTTGCATGTGCCATGAATAGCCAATGCATCTGACTAAATGTTAATCACTAAATGACAGGTGTGTGACAGAAATCTAGCCTTATTGGGATGATTCTCCCAATGCTTTTATTTTCTTAAAAATATTCACAAGAAAACCCATGTTTCAACCAAAACCTGATTGAGAATAAAAACTTGTATTAAGGCTCTCCAGAAAATCATGACAAATTGAGAGAGAGTGGGGACAGGGGCCAAGGGCAGTTGGAGGGAAATTTACCTGAAAGAACACATGCACTCAGTTACAGAGGCTGGCAAGTGCAAGACTTGCAGAGTAGACTGGCAGATTGGAAACCCAGGGAAGAGTTCGTGTTCATCCCAGGTCTGTCTGCCGCAGAATTCTCTCCTCCTGTGAGTGGGGGGTGGTGGTTCTTATTTTCTCAAAGCCTTAAATTGATTGGATGAGGCCACCAATGATATCATTTTAATTTAATTACCTCTTTAAAGACCCCATCTCCAAATAGTCCCATTCTGAAATACTGGACACTAGGATTTCAACATATGAATTTGAGGAAACATAATTCAGCCCCTAAGATACCTGAATGGATTTTATTATGATCTAGAAATTAGAAAGAAAAAGAGAGAGATGAGGGAGTTTGGTAAAGATGTTCTTTTTCTTGAAGCAGTGATTCTCAAAGTGTCATGCCAGGCCCACCAGCATGAACATCACCTGGGATATGTTAGAATTGCAAATTCTTAGACCTCACCTGAGATTCGCTGAGTCTGTGAGCGGGGTCTATGTGATTTTAATAGGCCCTCCAGGTGATTCCAAAGAAGGCTAAAGTTTGAGTATGACCATCTTAGATGTTGCTTGACTACAAGAATTTTTTATTTCTTTGCTTCATTACCTGGGAGAAAATTTCTAACACACATAGGTGTAAATGTTGTTTAAATTGTGTGTTTTGGTTTAACATGCTATACTGAGTCATATTTTCTAAATGGGCCTTGGATCCACTTTACTCTTGTAAATTGGAAATTAAGCCAGAACTCCAAGAGTAAGCAACATAACAACACTGCAAAGGAACTTGGCCTCTGAATACAGATTTTACAGGGTAAGAGCAAAACTGTGGGTACCTAGTAAAGCTAATTTAACAAATACCAGAGCAGTCTAATTGCTGTCTGTCTGGTGGGAAGCCTCAATTACCTTATGCAACTCCCATGAATGGCAGGCTAAATTATAATGGTTGAACTTTATAAAATGCTTTCTACTCTCCTTCTTTAAAATGGAACACTAGACATGAAACTATTGAGTGGTCACTTTTGAGCAAGAATCAAACTTATCTTATGCCCCCAAATACCCTCACAACATTAGCCTCTATCAATTCACTGACCAATAAACAAGCTCTCCCTCATGTCCTTTGAGAATCCAGCATTGGAGAAGAAAGTTCTAAGTCACCCATGAGTCATTCCCAGGCCTCAGTCAATGTTCAGGTCTGCAAACAAGGGTACACATGACCAACTAAGCTGGAGAAGTCAGCTTCATTTGAGGCATTTGTGTTACCTGGTGACCAGGTATATGCCACTAAGGTAGACCTTATGTCCAGGAAACTCAAGTGACTTGCCTGCAAAGTTCTTAGCAGATAAGATGCTAAAGCATATTGCATAATGCAACTGGAGTCAACGCTCATGATTATTTATGTAAATTACATGTCAAGAATTTCCAAGGTCTTCAGGATGAAAGATTATTATTTGTGGAACCTAATTTTTTTATATCAGTTATCAAGAAAAAGACTGTCAGGAATCCTTTTCATTTGGTCTTGAATCTAAATGTACCTCCTTTGTGACTTTCTATCACAGAATGACAACTGTGAGATTAATACATTTGGGCAGGCCCTTTGTGAGTGAAGCTTCAGAACTACTTGCCATTTGCATTATTTAACTGTCCAGATGGAACCGAGAGCATTCTCACACTGAGCAATTATACCAACAGGCCATTGATTGGAAGGTTGATGTCTATGCCACAAGAACAAGAGCAGTCCCACTTCTGGAAGCCAGCGATCCATTATTTTTAAATAAAGAGTGTTTGTACCCAGGTTTCTAAGGAATTGGAGATATCTTCCTTTATTTCCTGATCAAATGCAATCTGCAAGGGGCTCCACATATTCTTGTGCAATGTTTGCACTTTTTTAAATCATAGAATTTCACTGAAAAAGAAATATTCTTTAACATGAGAATTCTTAATTCCTAAAATTCCAAATACGCAGGAGGACATATTTCTTAGGATTCTTGGACTTTTTACTGAGCACCTTCTTAAACAGAGACTCGTAATTTAAGTGTCGATGAATTTAACTAGAATTATATAAACTCCTAATATGGGTCCATCTATGGGAAATACAAAAATGGATCAATTAAACATTTATGATTCCTTGCTGTGATCTCAGGTGTTATGCAGAAATTTGACTAATAAATATGTAATCACAAGCACTCACTAACTCTTCTACCTTTAAGGTAGAGTTGAAGGCAAAGTATATGTATTTTAGTTAAGAATGCACGAAGCAAGCAGCACAAAACCCAACTATAAGCAGTAATGTAGACAACATGGGGATTATTTTCTCACATAACAAGTCAGAGGCAGGCATTGGTCCACCTTCTCCCGTGATGCCATCAGGGGCTTGTGCTTTTCTTTCTTTCCAGCATCCCCATCCTCAGTATACCAACTTCTGCTCCCATGTGTGTCCACTCATGGAGCAACTGAAGACAGTGGCTATTCCAACCATGTTTTCCCCCTTTATAGAAAGCAAAATGTTTCCTAGAAATCCCACTCAAATCTCGCTTGAATCTGGAGAAGCACAGAGTAACTTTTATTGGAAAGGCTAAATGAGAAACCAAAACAAGATGATTATAGCAGGCTCTTAAGTATGAGATGGTATAGGAAAGCAAGGGTTTGGAACAATTAATGGGTCCCTGAAAGAGGGGAGAATGGGAATCTACAGGACCAAGTGAGGC
Source organism: Glaucomys volans (assembly GCA_020662805.1). Classification (NCBI taxonomy): domain Eukaryota; kingdom Metazoa; phylum Chordata; class Mammalia; order Rodentia; family Sciuridae; genus Glaucomys; species Glaucomys volans. The sequence goes on along the minus strand of JAJEJO010002935.1, from coordinate 1,046 downwards.
ATCATTAATATAATTCTGGCATAGGATCATGAAGGTTTAGGTGAAGGGGTCTCTTTGGATGGCTTAGTTTGTTAAAGTCCTCATGAAAGGAAAAACATCATGGACAGACAGTCAGACACTACCTGAGTCAGAGTGTACACTGCACTCACTCTGATGACTAATGTGTCTGCAGCCACCTGTCAAGGACTATCCCCAGCACAGAGAAGTCACTGGGGTAAGATTTTGCCTCTGAGTTCTCATTAATTACACAGTACAGACTCTCAAGTCACCCCAAAAAAAAGTCTAAAAAGTAAGACTGTGATTAAAAAACAAAACAAAACAAAACTGCAGTCCTGATATAGGCACATGTCTGTCTATAGAACACAGTATCAGTTGACATCTGTCTTTTCCCATGTTCTCTCTCATATGCCCCGATTTCCACCTTATTCTGAACACTCTCCAAAATTTCCAATAATTATGTTACCTAAGTCAATCTCATGGTGGCAGCAGAAATGAACTTAGGCCAAAAGATCTGAAGAAACTAGGAGATAAGGCCAGGTTCAGTGCTATCATTACTCTCATGCTACTTCTTTATGCCCTGTTCACATTATAAAAGAAACAGAAAAGTAATGTTGCAAACACTAACTGAGCAGCTAAGTGTCACTGACTCTGGTCTCCGATGGCGTTCATGGGTTAGTGCAGGCTTCAGAGTCAGAATCAGGATTTGAATCCCAGTTCTGGCATTTCCTGGAGGGTAACGTGGGGCAATGTTTACACTCTGCACTTCTGTAAAATGGTTACCCCAACTGTACCTTCCCCTTAAAATTGTGGTGAGGAAGAGAGTGAGTTAATACTTTTGAAAAGTGCTTGAAAAGTGCCTGGCATCTGTCGCCACTCATGGAATGCCTGCTATTTTTAGGACTGCCGCCATTTTGACGCTATGCAGAGGCCAACTCCGCTGCGGCCATAGAAGCCATAAAGACCTTGATTCAAATCTCAACACTATCTCTCACCATCATGAGGACCAACAAGTTAATTAACTATCCGCAGCTCTAGTTTCTTCATGC
>JAJEJO010002933.1:154075-165946 GCA_020662805.1 Glaucomys volans | reverse complement strand
GGGGCTCAGGCAGCTGCAGTTGGTTGCTCTCTCCCGGAGACGCTGTAAAATGGCACCGACCGGCCTGAGATCCCTGCTGGGGAATCAGCCGCCGCAGGAGGTTGCTCTTTCCACATATTTTCTTTATACCTGATCTCACATGATCCTGGACTCCCATCTCTTTTCAACCTAAAGGCTGTGTGTGGATAATCTTAAAATTTTTATGAACAATTTTCAGTAATTCAGTGTCCATGATTCTTATTTGAAAATGTACCCAAAACAATTACTTTGTACATGAAATCCAACAGATAAGAAATTGCTTGTCATGTGTTTTATAGGATTATGCCAAACAGATTAAATAATCAGTAAATGTATGTCTACACAAAAACAAAACACACAAGTGTAGAAATTTTGATCAGAGGCAAAAGTACATAATTATGAATTAGAAATAGCAACAAAAATCATGAGACTGAAAATAGGTGAATGGTAAAATGTGTTAATTTCTTCATCTAATGTTAGAATTTCATTTATGCTTAAGTTGAAATTTAACAATATACCTATTTCAATATTTTAAATCTTTATTCTTTACTGGGAAAATTTAAAGAGTAAGAAATTCATTTCTGTGAAACACTAGAAGTTCAACAGCACTGCTCGAGTCATTTGAGTTTCATTTCTTCTGACATATTCAAGAATTATTGAATTTTATATGTGATTTAAAATTATACAGTGATTCATTTTGATAAAAAACAGTTTTCTATTTCCATCTTCCTTTATTCATGCATGAGCATTTAAACAGCTTAAGTAATGGCATAATTGATATACATAAAAATTTCCATCTATCATGTATACAATTTTCTGAATCTGATTCAGCTCTTCCTTTTTCCCTTTATTTATAATTAGAAGCACATATGATATTTATTTGAGTGACATGTAACTGATATTCAGAATTGTTACTTTGGAGCAATAAACATGGATTATTTCAAAATTTTAATAACATTTGAATCTGGTTTTGAATATGTATCTGTCATACAAAATTGCTATTTCATGGTAAGAGCAAAAGAAAAGAAGTCTGGAGAAAATATTTGAAACTTTGCATAGTTTATAATTTATTTTGCAAAGTGCCTCCTTTTTGAGGATCCTTGTTTAAAAAAAGGTCATCACATTGCCAATATTTCCAAATTTATAAGGGTGTGGGAATAGTCCTGAAGATTATCTTTCTTTTTGCTTATTAAGAACTGATAAATGTGTACATGCATGAATGCACAGATGGTGTGACTCTACTTTGTGCACAACCAGTGAAACAATAGCTGTACTCCATTTGTGTTCAATGAACCAATAAGTAAATAAAAAAATGAAGACAAGAAAAAGAAAAAAAAAGAACTGATAAAAGTTAAGTGATGGATAATTAGTCCATACTGATGTAAAATGCAACCAAAACAATCAATAAAATACAGAAACACATTCAATAATAATTTGACTATATGGTTTGCATCTAGGAATGCCCCCTAAAAGCTCAAGTGTTGGCAATGGAGTAATGTGCAGGGGAGAAAAGACCTTTCCATTTTTATTTCTGATTCTTGGTTTCCTCATACATAAAATGTGGAAAAGCTTCTTTTGTAGGATTGTTGTGAAGTTCAAGCCTACATGTGACTCTTACTGGTGTACAAGCTTGAATGTGTTTAAGAAGCTGTGCACAGTGGCACACATCTGTAACCTGAGCTACCTTGGAGGCTGTAGTGGATGGGTCCATTTGAAGGACAAATAATCTGAATGACAGCTGGGTGCCAACTGTGGGTGGTGGGACATGGCTGGAGGAAGCAGGTCACTGGGTGTGTGAACTTGGACTCCATCTTCCTGGCTGCCATAAGCTCAGTGACTTTCCACCAAGAGGCCGTATTGCCATGGATTTTAGCCTCACCTCAGACCACAACCAAGTTAGATAACCTGAGTCCTCCCCATGGCCAGGAGGTGGCGTAAGAGAGAGCAAATTGCTGCAGGAAATGATTGAAGGTACACTGGAGCTGCTGGCCAGGATGCAGCCCTGAGCTGAAGGTGGTCTGAGCTGATGGATGCATCCTACTGGGGATGCAGGGCCAAGTACCCAACCCAGTCATGCGTGTTAACCTATTAGCACCCAAATGTGGGCTCTTCAATGGAAAGAGCTGTAGCAGCACCAGAGACTGGGATGTGCAGAAGCCTCCCACCTGTCCTCACCTGCCTGCCTGCCCTGAAAGAATGTCATCCAAGTCCAAGGGGAGCCCCTCCTCAGCCTCTCCATTCACAGATCCCCTTCATCCTCAAACACCAAGATGAATGAGATGATCAAGATCATCGTGGGGAATCTGGAATAATTCCATCCCTAGATGAACTGAAAGATGCTGCCAAAGAATTTTAGGAGGTGATGGGCAGAGAGGTGAGGAGTGAGTTCTGTGCCCTTGGACACCTTTACCTTCCTGGTTCATTTTTCGTTGGGACCTTGAGATTTTCCAGCTCCTGGGAAAATATAGAAAGATGCCTGCAGATGTTCTATTTGCTCAGGTGACAACTGAGAAGAACTTTATCATTTTTTCTCATTCGGGAAGAAAAATCAGTAAGTGTTTTATTGGATGAACCTGAGGTGGTGGGAGGGTGAATGCTAGTATGTATTTTTATCTGAGTGCGATAAGTATAGGAGGAAGGGATTCACTGGGGTGGTGGGTGTCAGCAGAGGAAGACATGGGCAACCCAGCAAAAGTATTCAAGATTTTTCTCCTCTGACCTCTTACTCCAGCCCCACCCCACACCTTGGCCCCCTGCCCAACCCCCAAGAATCCTTTGGCAAGGAGCACTTGCCAGGCAGCCTCCCCAAGACAGGGCTGAAGCAGGGCTGTGCTCTGGATCCTCTGCCAGGCCAGGGAGGATGTTGTGTGGAGCCTCATATCTAGCTTCCCTCCCAGCCTCTGGACCCCCAATGGAAGGGAACCAGCCTGGTTGCTGGCAGATCTAGCTCTGGGGATATGGACAGGGTCTGGGATTTTTAACTTTCACAGTTCCTGAAGCAGACTGTTCTCATTTCAGACTGTCCTTCCCACTAACTCTGGGCCTTTGAGCCACCCTATCCATCTTCCCTTCTTCCTTTTATTCTTTCACTACTAGGCATTAAACCTGGGGAGGTGGGCAGGTAGGCCTGTGGATGTGTTTGAGCCCTCTGGGGTCTCTCCACCTCCTAGGATTGTGTAACTGGGCTGTTTTCTTGCTGTTGCTGTGTGTGACCCCTGTTTTGTACTTTTGCCTTCCTCCTCCCCTCCCTTTTTTCCCTCTTGCTCCATATACCCTGATTTCTATAATAAAATGTGTGCTCACAGGAAAGCATTTTTTATAAATACATGCAAATAATGAAGTGAAAAGCCAAAGTAAGCACAGGTCTCATTTCCGTGGTTATCCTCTTGTAATTTTCCATCTATTTACAAACATACACACTTTCGCAAAGTTTTGTGTGTATTCAAATTGACCACACTGTGTTCTGTGCAGAAACTCACTTTTCCCCATAAATCACTTAGATGTTTTTTTTTTCTGTGAGCAAATATGGAATTAACATCCTTTTTAACTACTGTACGGTATTGCATTTAAGAAGTCTACAATGTAATCAGTTTTCCTTTGACCTTTGTTGTACAACTGTGCTTCAACCTACAATGTGTTAGGGTACATTTATTTCTCCATCTTTCTTTGAGACTAGGTTGGCTTTTGCATCCATGGTTTAGGGAGAGCCTGTGAACTGGTCCACTTCCTGACCATTTGTGTCAAGGGCTCCCCACGTGAGGTGGAGTAGGCTGGCAGGTGAGTAGAGAGGTGGCCAAGGGGCTGGGAAGAGGTCCTGCTGTATGTGCTGTGCTCTGGTGATTCCCTGTTCTCATGCAGCATGTTAGAGAAGCCAGAAAGTGGACCTCAGAAAACACGTAGTGTTTCCTCCACTCCTGAAGCTCTAGACTGACATGCTTGTCTTTGTCACCTACTGGGAAGGGTCTGTGATGACTTATGAAACAGCACTGGGAAAGCATTTGTCTCTCTCTGAGGCTTCACTTTGTATTTTAATGACTTTTGTATTACCTTCATCCCATCTCCAGGTACTTTGTGGAATTCATACTGACTGTCAGTCAGCAGGATTCTGCCGTCTATCTTGTGTTTTTCACTTACAACTATAAACATATAGGGATCTGGTTAAAAGAGAAAGTATGATAAGTTATGAGAGGAATTTCTGTTTAGAAATGTTTCCATGTTAGTTTTGGTAAACAAAAGAATTGAAGTTTTAACACTTTATGTAGAGTACCTTTTATCTGATTCTCATCTGAAGACCAAGGTCATAGGAAAACCTCAAGATGTCGTGCCCATTCTTCTGCCTTGATAGATCAAATGGAGCTCAGACAGGTGACTTTCTGACAATAACCATATAGATATTCATGGGGGAGTCACCAGCTCCAGGTTCCTCTGATGCATAGTTCACACACTGAGCTCTTCCAGCAGGACAGGCAGCAGCTTTGTGATTAGAGGCCTTTTTTTTGTTTTGTTATAATCTTGTATTTTTATTTATTTATTTATTTTATTTACTTATTGATTCATTGAACACAAATGGAGTACAGCTATTGTTTCACTGGTTGGACACAAAGTAGAGTCACACCATCTGTGCGTTCATGCATGTACACAGGGCAATGGGCCTTTTGTTTTTATTTCTTCCCCTCTTCCAAGAAATAGAAGCAGCCACTGGGACCACCAACAATTTGCATTACAATGAGATGGTGATTCTGTGGCCCACCATGGACTACAGATTTTACATGCTTACCTTCCTGCTCTTCCTGGTGCAACTGGTCTTCATCAGAAACCACTGTGTCCTGTCCATCTTCTCCCTGGTTGTCAACATCAGCATGCTGGTCAGCCTGGGTCACTGGACTATCAGATGTCATAAAATTGATAATAATACACTGCTGAGAATGCAGTGATAGCCGGTCTCATAAGAATCCTGACAACTGGGTATGGTTCAGGGCAGTGATTTGGCAATCAGCCTCTCCTCAGATTATGTCATGTCTTTGAGATTTTATTCTCAGTCATCTACAACTAATTCCTTGAGAGATGAACTTCAGAAAGTCACCTGGTCTGAGTAACCTCTAAATTGTGCCTTGAAGAGAACATAAAAGGAGAAATATCTAGCAAATATCTTTATCAAACAGTCATCAAAGAAATCAAGGGGTATGTGTAGCATCTTCTTGATCCTAAGGTAGCCAGGATCTGCCTTCTAAAGAGATAAAAGAGCATTTCTAATTTATAGTGAATGACATGAGGAAAGAGGGAGAAAGTTTTAAAAAAGTGATTGAAGAAGGGACAAAGGAATGCTCGTCGGTGTAGTTCCTGAGGTCTTCCTGAAGCCCAGATTGTCTGAGAGTGGAGAGAAGATTCATATGATACAGGTCTTCTCTCTCTGACTTTGGGCCCAGATCACCTACACCAAGGCACGGTGTGTCTGTCACAGAGTAATTGGTTTAGAAAAACTTTTATTGATCTCTTCATAAGAGAATTAGGTAAATGATGTTACAAATTTTCTTATACTTCTTTTTCATGTCAGTTAATATGAAAGTGTATCTCATAGAAACAGGAAGACATTGAAAAATATGTAAGCCCTTAGAACTTGGTATTGTAGGGATGAATACAAAATCATATAGAATGTTTATGCTCAGTAGTGAAAGTAATTGTTCTGTTGCAGTCTATGAAGATGCAAATGTGGGGCTTATGTGTGAAGTGGAAAGAATAAAATATTTTATACACACACACACACACACACACACAAATAACAAAACAAAAACTATTTAACCATGATGGCTAAGTTCAGGAGATTAGTTTTGGCTCTTCATGGGAAAAGAGACAGTTGCTAATGGATATGGAGAATATAAATTCTGCAAAATAATGAAGCCTGAGAAAAAGGAAGTAAAAATGAAGGCTATGCACTGACAACATTCACCTCCCAGGACAATTGTTTTCCAGGTGCCAGCCAGCTGCAGATAGGAATGAGATGTCTCATCACCCCTAATAGAAGCAGTCTCTAGGAAACCTTCTTCTCTTCCAAAGTAAATCTTCTTCGGTCACTCCCCACAGACCTTGACCAAAAATCTCAAATTCCTGAGTACCGAAGGAAACATACATTCAGTAGACCATACCTCAAAATAACCAATATAAATGCAGTTCCTTTCTTTGTTCAGTGGCTTCCTTTTCATCAGGAGATTGGGTCTATGGGCACCATTTCATTCCCCTGAATAAAGAGCTGAGATGATACATGAGGTTTGCTTCCTGCCCAGTCTTTTTATGCTAACAGTTGTGATAAACATGGAGATTAAGAGTTAATATAGAATATTACTCAGCCATAAAGAAGAATAAAATTATAGCATTTGCTGGTAAATGGGTGGAGTTGGAGAATATCATGCTAAGTGAAATAAGCCAAGCCCCAAAAAACAAAGGCTGAATGTTTTCTCTGATAAGTGAATGATGATATATAATGGAGGTGGGGAGAGGTGGTGGGGTTGGATAAGAGAAGAAAGGAGGAAATTTGGATGGCATAGAGTAAAATGGCATGGGAGGGGTGGGGAAGAAAAGATAGTGGACTGAGACAGAGAGTATTACCCTATGTATATGTAAGATTATATGAATCATGTGACTCTACATTGTGTGCAACCATAGAAATGAAAAGTCGTACCCCATTTGTGTACAAAAATAAAAAAATTAAAAAGGAATGGGATGAGGATTTTAAAAAAAGAGTAACTAAATCAATTCTGAAAATTTCCATTGTTCAATGGTATGTATGGGACACTTGTGGCCAACCCTAATATTTCAAATTGTTGCTCTTATTTCTGAGACTAATCTAATATTTCCACCAGTGTTTGTTCTTGTGTGTTCTGATGGTACTTTGTACCAAAATCTGGACAGTGAAGGTGTCTTCATTCACCTTCAGTAAAATAAAAACATATTCAAGATATTACTGAATATAAGCTAGACACGCCAGCACACACACCTATTCATATCTATTTGAATAGGATATGAATCTAACACATAAATAGGTCAGGAGATGACATTTATTTACATCTAAGATAATTGAACATGTACAGTATGTCAGGATGATTATTTGCCTTTAGAAACACACTTGGAGGATGGCAGAAAGGAGCTAGGAGCAATCCTGATCCCCTCACAACACAGAAACACTGAAGGAAAATTGATCTGAGTTGGGTGACAAAATAAGTATGCTAAGACCCAATATGGCAAAGTCTGAGAGCTGGAGAGATTGGAGATTGGTTATCAGAGGAGAAAATAAGGGCACAGTTTCTGAATCCTTAATAGACACCAGGGTGGGGGAGAGCAATGAGACACCAGAAAGAGAAAAAGGGAGCAGTAAACCATATAAGCTCACCTCCTTAAAAACATGTGGGAAAAAAAGGTGAAAAAAATAGATATCCTGAACCACAGTGTCCTTGAAGAATATTAAGCAGTATAAAAACATATTGTAATTATAAAGCCTTGCATGACACTGCAGGGGAGCCCACATTTTGGGGAGCCCACAGTTCACCAATCATCTCCTCAAACCAACAGTGCATCTCCCCACCTGCAGCCAGCACACTCTGCAGTGGGTTCTCATGGAATTCAGCTAGAGAAGGAAGATGGCAAAGTAGAAGACACTTGCATTCCACATCATGGAGAGAAAAGCAGCATGTGTACAAGCTTCTTATTGAGGAGGGTGAAAGAGGAATTTCACTAAAATTCAATATTGAAAACTCAAAGAGGTTTAGGGAATAAGAAAGTTGCATGCAATAGTTGGTTATGTTGGCTTATGCCTGTAATTCCTCAGGTTTGTGAAGCTGGGACAGAAGGATTTCAGGTTTGAAGCCAGCCTCAACAACTTGGTGCATTGTAAGCAACCTAGTAAGACCCTGTCTCAAATATAACAATGAAAAGGGCTGGGAATGTGGCTTAGTAGTTCAGTGTCCTCGATTTCAGTCTCAAGTACCAAAAAAATTGGTAAAATAATCAAACAAAAAAGAATATATAATCATACGGAGAAACCCACGATCAAAAAATCTGCTGAAACATAACTGATACAGAGGCTCACTGCATGCTGGTGCTTTAAAAGCAAGCTTTGTATCCCAACTGACCATGAAGAGCTGAGGCAGGAGCCATTTTGAGCAATCTCACTGCAACAGTGGCCCAGGAGACAGAAGATCAGAGCAAACTCTGTCATGATATCCCAGCAGGTGCTAATCTGGTGGTCCATAGTGTACCTGGCAGAACATGAGTAAAACTGTTACAGAAAGGGCTACACCTAGGGGGATTCAAGGTTGAAGAGCAAAGCAGAGCCCAACTTGCCTCTGCTTTGTGCTCAAGGCTTTTGTGACCATTTGAAGTGGACAGGGAATCTAAGCAATAGGGGTGAATTCCCTCAGGTACTAAGTCCATGAATGCTGTGCTCATGGGAAGAAGTGAGTGGAGGTTTGGCCTCCATTCCCTATGATTGGGTTTCTTCTGCAGCTCCTGAAAACCAGACCCACATCAGAGGTCAGCTAGTTCAAGCTATACAGGGACATGGATCTAATATCTCCAAAGCAGACACTACCCAATAAAGCCTAATTAGACCTGTAGTCTGATTAGACCTCATTCCCACCTGCTAGAACTCCCCTCACACAATCCTGCAGAAGCAGTACCCTGAGAGTGAACCATACTGGTCTGAATGGAAAAAATGCACACTGACAGTGCCTCCAAACTCATCTCACCTCACACTGGTGAGAAGGGAAGCTGAGTGTAACAACAAACAGCTTCTGTACTAGGCTGCTGGAAGTGGCAGCTCAGAGAGCAGCACACAAGAGGGAAGGGGTTGGCAACCCCACCCCTTGCTCTGTCAGGAATTATTGGAAAGGAAGATTGATAGACACAGACAGTGACCACCTAGTCTGGGCAAATACTTTGATCTTCTCAGTGAAGGTGTTTACTTTGTTCTTTAGATTTTTTTTCCCTTTCTCTCTCTCTCTCTCTCTCTCTCTCTCTCTCTCTCTCTCTGTAGGTGTGTGTGAATTCTCGCTGTGATGATTGGTTCATGGACCTATATAATATACTTATTTGTTTCTTTCCTCTAGTTTATTGTATTTTTTAACATAATTGTTTCTTCACCAGCCTTGCCTTTTGAGGTTTAAGGTTTTTGTGGATTGTAGGTCTAGGTTTTATTTGCATTCTTTTCATTAGTTTATTTATTTTGTTTCTCTTTCTCTCTTATCTTAGCCTACTAATGGCTAAGCTCTATTGTTTTCCAGAATAGTTGCACCCATTTGCAGCCCCACCAGGAATGTATGAGTGCACCTTTGGCTCCACATCTTTGACAGCATTTATTGTTACTTGTATTCTTGATCTTTGCCATTCTGATGGAGTGAGATGAAATCTCCATGCATCTTTAATTTGCATATCACTATTTGCTTGAGAAGTTGAACATTATTTCACACATTTGTTCACCATGTTGTTTCTTCTTTTTAGAAATGTCTGTTTCATTCCTCTGTGGATTGGCTCCTTTCATTCATCATTTCATGGAAAATTTTCATCCTCACTGCATGTGATTGGTTTTTCATTCTCATTACTTCCAATGCTACATGAATAAAAACATGCTATGTGGGAAGTCATTTTTATCTAGCAGAATGAGATGGTTCCCTGAGAAAATGTTGCCCCTAACTCCACACCATCCTATTCATCACAGAAGAAGATCCTCACCAGGCCACTTACCAGTGTGTCTATAAATAAAAGAGTGTTGGACTATGCCATGCTGTTAGAGGCCAGAGCTGTTATGGCCAGACCTCTTATTAAAAAAGAGTATTGGCTTTTGTGTGTTTATTGATTAGATAAGTTTATGGGTAAGTAATTTATAGGCAAAAATATCCTCAGGCAGTTAACCCTTTTTTATCCTTATGGGTCATGGCTGAGAGATCCCCACATTGCTATACTAATTTCATATAAACCTGTTTTCAAAACTTGTATGGTTTTTGCTTATACACTTTGATTTCCACACCTTCATATTCTTTGATATTTTCCTCGTAAGTGACTAATATACTAATTGCTCTAATCTCTGAGAATATTTCATTAATTACATACAACAGATAAAACACATAAAATGAACAAGGCACACAGACACAAACACACCAATTACACACAAAAAAAACTCAAGTTCTTCATCAGAGAACAAGAAATCAATGCACATAAATATGTGTCAAACAAAGATACTCAAATATATTAATTCTTATCCAAACCATACTCCTCCCATGTTCCAATCTGTAAACTCCTAATTCTTCATACATTAAACCAGGATCCAATTTTAACCAATTTGCTGTGAACTTATGTCAAGCTTACTCATTCACCATAAACCATTTGACAGCAGTATTTGCATTATACACATGCCAGAAGCACTCATGAGAGAACTTGATAATCATGGACAGTTAAATACTGGCTGGTGTGCTTGGTTAGCCTTGTAAACAGGGGCAGTGACAAAATTTCACAAATATTTAATGTCTTCAAAACTCAATTTTGCCTAATGTTCAATTTGAGGCTGTTAATCTGTAGGATGTGAGATGGAGAGAATTAAAGTTTTGAAATGCAGGGGAAGATGAGCAGTACCCAAGATCTTCACCAACATTTATGAGTATGAGAGTACTTGAAGGTAAGGTCAAATTGGAAGCACAGAATAATAAAACACACGTTTCCAGCCAAAATTAACTGTACAGGGTAATAGAAGAATCTTTTGGAGGGAGTTGTTTGGAGAACAAGGATGGGGAGGTGAATGCTAGGAGGGGAGCAGCTGTTTTACATGTAAGTTCTTATCCCTAATGGAACTCTAGAGTTTGCTCAGGGATTTTAGTTCTTCTGGGTGTTCAACTGAGCCCTGGAAACCAAAAACTGGAGTGTGTAAGCCTCCAGGCTCTATATCAGCAGAATTTCCAAGCAAAATTTGGCAAAACAATGGAAGTAGCAGTTCTGCTACTTCATGAACTCTGACACAATCAGGGATAGAGCTTTATTGGATGGCATGGAGTCCATCTAAATGCAGGAGATCTAATGCAAACCCCAACATGCAGAGAGAATATAGTGTTCATGTAGGTTTGCTGTTTGGCAGGATGTGCAATTTGTTTTCTCTAAAATCATGGGACACATCATACTTAGAACTCAGTACTCATGTTCAGAATATTTTATTTAAAAAAATGAATGAACTAAATTTCTACTATAGCTCCATGTTCTTTGTTCTCTCATTCAGGAACTGCGAATTTACACACATGCTATCTAAATCATGTGTATTCATTGGAACGCTATGTCCTGGTTCTCGAGTTTAATGGTTTATTCTCTGATTTGTATAATCTCTCCCAAGACTCCTCTTTCTACACACACTAGCTCATGCTGGCAAGAGGTCATGCAGAACAGCAAAGTATGTCACTAGAATAGGAATCTGAGCATATCTGAAGACATCCGGTCAGCATCTATGATTAGTCTCTAAACCAAAGGCATAATTTTGACCTAATCCTACACTTAATCTTCTCTGTCCTTGAGTCTGTGTCTCTTTTTCTGTCTCATCAACAGGATCTTATCATGAATAACTATGCATTTTGGGGGTGGTAATTGAGAGATCTTTTTTTTTTTCTGGTACTGTGGAATGAACTCAGGGGCACTCCACCACTGAGCCACATCCTCAGCCCTATTTTGTATTTTATTTAGAGACAGGGTCTCACTGAGTTGCTTAGGGCCTCACTAAGTTGCTGAGGCTGGCTTTGAACTTGTGATCCTCCTGTCTCAGCCTCCTGAGCTGCTGGGATTACAGACATGTGCGACCACACCCAGCTAGTTGGGGGATATTTATGGCTA
>JAJEJO010002933.1:123518-144733 GCA_020662805.1 Glaucomys volans | reverse complement strand
CATCATTCACTAATCAGAGAGATCATTCGGCCTTTGGATTTTGGGGACTGGCTAATCTCACTTAGCATGACAGTCTCCAACATCATCCATTTACCTGCAAATTCCAAAATTTTATTCTTCTTTATGGCTGAGTAATAGTCCATTGTGTATATATACCACAGTTTCTTTATCCATTCATCTATTGAAGGGCATCTAGGTTGGTTCCACAATCTAGCTATTGTGAATTGGGCAGCTATGAACATTGATGTGGCTGCATCACTGTAGTAACCTGATTTTAAGTCCTTTGGGTGTAGGTCAAGGAGTGGGATAACTGGGTCAAAAGGTGGATCCATTTCAAGTTTTCTAAGGAATCTCCACACTGCTTTCCAGAGTGGCTGCACCAACTTGCAATCCCATCAGCAATGTATGAGTGTACCCTTTTCCCCACATCCTCGCCAACACCTGTTGTTGCCTGTGTTCTTAATAAAAGACATTCTAATTGGGGTAAGATGAAATCTTAAGGTGGTTTTGATTTGCATTTCTCTTATAACGAGTGATGTTGAACACTTTTTCATAAATCTGTTGATTGCTTGTAGATCTTCCTCTGTAAAGTGTCTGTTCATTTCCTTGGCCCATTTATTGATTGGGTTATTGGTGCTCTTGGTGTAAAGATTTTTGGGCACTTTGTAGATTCTGGAGATTAGTGCTCTATCTGAAGTGTGTGTGGCAAAGATTTTCTCCCACTCTGAAGGCTCTCTCTTCACATTGCTGATTGTTTCCTTTGCTGAGAAAAAGCTTTTTAGTTTGACTCTATCCCAATCATTGATTCCTACTTTTATTTCTTGCACTTTGGGAGTCATGTTAAGGAAATCTGGTCCTAGGCCAACATTATGGAGATTTAGACCTATTTTTTCTTCTATTAGGTGCAGAGTCTCTGGTCTAATTCCTAGGTCCTTGATCCATTCTGAGTTGAGTTTTGTGCAGGGTGAGAGAGAGGGGTTTAGTTTCATTTTTCTGCATATGGATTTCCAGTTTTCCCAGCACCATTTGTTGAAGAGGCTGTCTTTTCTCCATTGCATGTTTTTGGCTCCTTTGTCAAGTATGCCATTAACTCTGTCATCTTTGAATCACATACAACTTTCTTTCCCCTTAATTTATATAAATCTACTTTCTAAACATTAAATTGTAAACTTCATCTATTTCTTCCTGATTCCTATTTATTTATCCTGCTATGAACTTGTTCAACATGTCTATTTTACAGAAAACTCCATTTTCATTTTTCTTTCTTTGCAGTGACTTCTCTTGGAGTTCTCATTCATTCAATCTGATTGTTTAAGTTTTGTAGCATGAAACAATATTTTTGTGATTGCTCTTTATTTCTTTGGTTAAACTTTTTTTTGTACTTGAGTGTATTTATTAATTTTTGATTTGTAATAAACAAACACATCCTCAGGAATAAACCATCTGCACTATGCTGATGTCTGAGGATTCCATTATTTCTATCATATCAACTAATGATTCACAGTAAATTATAAGGAGCTGTTTGTTATTCTCTATAAGCATAGAAATTCTGATAAGTTTCATATTCACAAATATATGGAGCATAATGACTTTACTAACCTTATCACATGTCAACATTTTTTCTCAATAATAAACATTCTGCTGATATGTAAGACATGTATGTTAGAGGGTTTTCTACAGATATTATATGCATTAGGTGTTTTCTTTTCTTTTTTTTTTTTTTCAGTGCTGAGGATTGAACCAGGGCCTTGTGCTTGCAAGGCAAGCACTCTACCAACTGAGCCATATCCCCAGCCCTATGCATTAGATTCTGACACTATGATTTTTTTATTTGAATAAAGCTTTGACCTACTCTTGGCATGCATAGGGCTTCTCTTGAATACTAAATCTGTGGGAACTTGTAAGCTGTGACATTTCTCCAAAAGCTTTTGACACATTCTCTAAATTTGTAGGGTTTGAACAGTACTATAATATCTTTGATATTTTAAAAGTGTAGAGCTTTCAGTAAAAACGTTGATGTAATATTTTAATTTCAAAGTATAGATTTTGTTTCTTTATTTCATACACCTTTGCTCTATTCATTCTGTTTATACAGTTGCTATGTCATTTTTTTCTCTATTGTCTTGCTCGGTGTTTCATTTCTACTCTCACACTACTGTTTCACCATAGGTGAATTCTCTCTGACATATTCTGACTTGATTTTGGTGTAGTAGGATGAAAAATAAACCCTATTCCCCTACAAATGTTAACCTCCTAATTCCCGGAAGTTATAAATATACGACCTTGTATGGCAGAAGAGACTTTTCAGGTGAGATTAAGAAACAATTTTGAATGGGAAGATTTTCCTGGGTCATCTGGGTACAGAGTCTTCAATTGTCCTTTATGAGAGGCAGCTAAGAGGGTGTTTGTCAGAGAACAGTGTGACCATGCAAGCCCATGGTGGGTGGTTGGACTGATGACTGTTTAAGACAAAGAACATGAACATGGTAACAATTGCAGTCAGCTCCACAAACTTAAAAAAAAATAAAGAGAACTCCTGCAGCAGAGTTTAGAGACGGGAACAGCACTGCTGACACACTGCGTTAGACCTGAAACTCAGAATAGATTTTCATCTCCAGAACTTCAACATAAAAAATTTGTTTTTGTTTTTTTGAATAATAGTCTTTTTTATTACCATTTTTTTTATTTACTTATTGATTTGTGTTTTAAGTCATAATCTCCAAGTAATTTTCTTTGAAAGCATCAGGAATCCAGTATGATTAAAATAACACTTTCTTTTAGATCCAGACCTAATGAGAGTCATTATGACTTTGGATGAGATTATTGTATTTCTGTCCTGCTTAAATGTTATAAACCATTCGGGTTTCAGTACCCTTAGTATTGTATACTAAGCTGGTCATGGATTTATATTTTCTTTTTGAAAATTGATTACCAGGCCCAACCTGAGGCCCCTTTCCAGGGAACATTTTAATCAGTTTGACCTGTATCCTTGGAAATGAATTCTAGAGCAATCACCCAACATAATTTGTTAATTCATTGTTTTGAGTTAGAAACTAAAAATTCCAGTGTCACAAAGTGGAAGTCATGCTACTGAATACGATCCTTGTAAATGTCCCTGTTAAGAGTGAAATCATAGATTTGTAAGTTGTGTATTCATTTTATTTTATATGTTCCTTAATTGTTCTCCAATACAACTATTCAAACAATACTTTCAGTTCGTGAAGATTCCTCAATCTTGATAAATTGATATAGTTTGATCCTTTAAATTTTATCAACTTCATACATGCAAGATAGGATGTATTTTTGTTTTTATTTCTTTATTTAGGATTTTTTGTTCATTTTTATTTTCCCATATTTTTATTGGTGCATTAGAGTTGTCTATAATGGTGGGATTTTTTGTTACATATTCAAACATACACACAATCTAATTTGACCAAAAACATTCCCCAATATTTCCATTTTCTCTCCCCGTGGTCCCTTTCCTATTCCCCAAAAGCAGAGTCATGTTACTAATTTAATCATACATGTTTCCAGAAGATGGACTGTGCCTTGGAACAGAATCCTGGAGAGTGAGATCTTCAGGCTTGAAAACAACCGAACACCTGAGAAAGGCTAGGTGTTGTGGAACCCAGTGTTATATTATCCCTACCATTGTGTGTATGATGAGTGAGAGTGGTGAAGGAGACGAGTCTGGCCATGAAGATAAGGGGACTGTTGCCAGCAGCAGGGGAAATTTAATAAAATTTCTGAGTGTATGTATGGATGAGATGAGATGTTCTCAAGTCCACATCTACATTTCAGCATGCCTTTCACAGAGGTTTCTACATAATGTAAACAGTACTGATGAGATAAACCTTCACTTTTTCTATGAGTCAGCATGTCAACCTGAGCCACTCTGGTGCTGCAATATCCTCACCATTGAGGAGACTGAGGAATGCAGTATTCCCAGACCCACTAATTTCCTTTGAGTGATCCATACCATCTCTCTGATTTTGGTAGCAAGTGCAATGCATGAGGGTTCAAGATAATGATAGAATTTCCACTGTATAAAGTAACCACCTTATTACAATACCAAAACTTAAACTATACTATAGAGCAATAGTAACAGAAAAGGTTGGTATTGGCACCAAAATAAACAGGTAGACCAATGGTACAGAATAGAGGACACAGAGACAAACTCACATACAGTTATCTCATACTTGACAATGGTGCCAAAACATACAAAGGATAAAAGACAGTTTCTTCAACAAATGGTGCTGGGAAAACTGGAAATCCATATGTAACAAAATGAGACTGAACCCCTATCTCTCAGCCTGCACAAAGCAACTCAAAATGGATCAAGGACCTCATAAATAGACCAGAAACCCTGTACCTAATAGAAGAAAAAATAGGTAAAAATATTCATCATGTTGACTTGGGACCAGATTTCCTTGACATGAGTACCAAAGCACAAGAAATAAAAGCAGGAATCAATAATTAGGATAAATTCAAACTAAAAAGCTTTTTCTCAGCAAAGGAATCAATCAACAATGTGAAGAGAGAGCCTACAGGGTGGGAGAAAATCTTTGCCACACACAGACTTCAGATAGAGCATTAATCTCCAGAATCAATAAATAACTCAAATCAATAAATGGGCTAAGGAAATGAAGAGACAGTTTACAGAAGCAGATCTACAAGCAATCAACAGATACATGAAAATATCTCTATTAATAAATAATAAATACATGAAAACATCTCTATTAATAAGAGAAATGAAAATCAAAACTACCCTAAGATTTTATCTCACCCCAATTAGAATGTCTATTATCAAGAATACAAGCAACAATAGGTGTTGGCGAGGATGTGGGGAAAAGGTACACTCATGCATTGCTGGGGGAGTTGCAAATTGGTGCTGCCACTCTGGAAAGCAGTGTGGAGATTCCTTAGAAAACTTGGAATGGAATCACCATTTGACCCAAATATCCCACCCCTTGGCCTATACCCAAAGGACTTAAAATGAACACACTACAATGATGCAGTCACATCAAAGTTTATAGCAGCTCAATTCACAATAACTATGTTGTGAAACCAACTTAGACGCCCTTTAATAGATGATTTGATATATATGTGGTATACTTACACAATGAAATACTATTCAGCCATAAAGAAGAATAAAATTATGGCATTTGCAGGTAAATGGATGGAGCTGGAGAATATCATGCTAAGTGAGGTAAGCCAATTCGAGAAAACCAAAGGCCAAATGATTTCTCTTATAAGTGGATAACGTGGAATGGGGAGGTGGCAGAAATGTAGGAAGGATAGATTTTATAGAGGAAAATGAGGGGTTGGAGTGGGTGGGGGAAGAAAAGATAATAGAATGAGAGAAACATCATTACCCAATGTACATGTATGATCACCCAAACAGTGTGACTCTATTTTGTCTACAACATGAGAAATGAAAGTTTTATCCCATTGTGTACACTGAATCAAAATAATAAAAAAAAAAATGTTACTACCTTACGTGACGGGTTTTAGCAATTCTGCAGTACTGGGAACACTGTCTGGACTCCGCTGATGTCATCAATAGGTCATAACACTCTGCTGAGGCCTTGGTGATGGTGATAGCTGGTTTCATAGCAACCCTGATTCAGTAGTGAACACTGCTCAGGGTAGTGATTTGGTGAATGATAACCTCTTTCTATTTTATTTGTTGTTTTGGAAGGTAAAGATTGAATTCCTAGTCAACATCTACTCACTTTTTAAGAGTTGAGTTTCAGAGACAAAGTTACCTGAGTTGAATAACCTTCCAAAGAGTCGCACCAGGGAGAGAAGGTAAAAGAGGAAACATCTGAATGCCTAGTCACCCTCTGGCCTGCTAAGAAGTTGAGGATGGTGTGTTAGCATAGTCTCTGGGCCTAAGATAACCAGGCTTCTAAAAAGAGAGATGTGGGGATTTTTAGTTAGTGGCAGAGAAGGGGAAATGAAGAGGAGAAAAAGAGGAAGACGTAACTGAAGGAGGGAGGGAAGAAGAAAGGGGTGTTTTTCTCTACAGTTCTTGGGATCTTCCTAAAGACCCAGTTTGACAGTAAAGTGAAGATTCAGATGATCCAAGTCTTGTCTATGTGGCTTTGGATCCAGGCCAGCCACACAAAGGCACTGTGTGTCTGTCAAAGACATAGTGAATAATCCAGATTACTTTTCCTTAAAACAAACAACAAACAAACAAACAAAAAAATGCATTTTCTTTCAGTAGAATTCTTCTGAGAGCATTTGGGGAAGTAAGTGAAATAATGAATTTTTTAATACTCCTTTTTTTCTGTTCACCTATTTTAGTTTTTCATATTAAAAATCTTGTCCAAATTCAATTCATTATATTCTTCACAAACTGCCATTGTATGTAAAGGCATGTTTTTCACATCTGATCTTCTAATCTCTTATGTTTCCATGTTTTCCAAACTACCCCACATATCCCGCAACCTGGGCTAAGTAAGTAGTGTGAACAGTAAGCGGTTTTATAATTTTGATGAATGAATAAATGGGTTGGTAAAGATTTATTTTAAAAATGAATTACAATATTGATTCTTATTTTGATCTTAGTATGCCTTCATTATTTTCCAATAATGTATTGCAAATATACATTAACAATCTAATTGGAAATAATCCAAACCAGTAGTGTTCATGGGGGTGATTTTCCCCTAAAGCATGTTGGCAGCATCTAGAGAAACTTTTCATTATCACAGTTGGAGGAGTAGTGCTTCTAGCACCTTTAGATGGAGGTCAAGAACACAGTTAAATATCCTACTATACACAGGAAAATCCAATAGCAAAAATTTTTCTGGCACAAAATGTCAATAATGTTGAAGTTAAAAACTTCTAAACAAGCCGGGCGTGGTGGCGCACGCCTGTGATCCAAGCGACTTGGGAGGCTGAGGCAGGAGGATTGCAAGTTCAAAGCCAGCCTCAGCAACTTAGCGAGGCCCTTAGCAACTCAGTGAGACCCTGTCTCTAAATAAAATACAAAATAGGGTTGGGGATGTGGCTCAGTGGTGGAGTGCCCCTGAGTGCAATCCCTGGCAATCCCTGGTTCCAAACTTGGACGCAGGGAAAGTACCCCCCCCGCTTCTAAACACACCACATGTAAGTGTCATGTAACTATCTAGGTTTTGCTTGCTGGTTTTCTTCATTCCTCCAAGAGGTTGGGGGAGGGCTTGTGTTCACACCTGAACAATGAACTGGTAGATCATGACCAGAATGAACATCATGCTAATGTTGGCCAATGTGGAGAGATGGACAGGATGTGGAGGTTCCTGATGAAGACCCAGAAACACCAGGAAAGGCAGGAAGGTGAGCATGAAGAGTCTGGAGTCCATGGTGGTTGTCAGAATCACAGTCTCATTGTCATGACAATTTGTGATCATGCCAGCTTCTTCTACCACCTAGAAGAGAGGAGAAAGAAAATGAAAAAGGCCTTCAATCACAAAGTTGGTGACTGACCTGCTGGAAAAGTCTCCTGACTGAAAACTACTTGTATCCACAAGGCATTAGAGGCAACTGCAGCTGGCAAGTTCACCATGTAGTTCTTCACAGTTATTGTTATTAGCAGCCCAATTGTCTGAGCTGCATTTGATCCATCTAAGACAGAAGAATGCACAAGACATCTTGAGGTTTCTCTAACTCCACATGAGAATCAAAGGAAAGGCATTGTAAATAAAGTGTAAAAACCTTAACTCTCTTCTTTACCAAATGTGGCTTGGAAGCATCCTAAACAGAAATTCTCCCACCTCTGATAATAGTCTCTCATTTTACCAGAAATCTACCTGTTTAAAATTGTCAACCAGGAAACACAAATTGACAGAGCAAAATTCCAGCTGAGTGACCATAAGAAAGAAGTCCACAATGTGCCTGGAGAAGGGAAGGAGGGAATGCAAAGATCATTAAAATATAGACGCAGGGCTCTCAGAAAGACAAAGGCTTTCAATAGTGCTTTTTTTCTAAATTGTCACAACAAGCAAGTGACAGTATAGGCTTGTCAGTCTACAGTTTTGGGAGATGAGAGACACTATGTGTTTCTGAGGTCCCTTTCCTGGCTTCTCTAGAATGCTGCATGAGATCAGGGAATCACCAGAGCTGAGCACAGACCCGGTGACCCCTGCCCAGCTCCCAGGCCACTTTCTGGCCTTTTCTCTCCCTAAAACTTGGATCCAAGAGCCAACCTAGTCACATACAAAGACACAAAATTAAGTGTACCCAGAATGCTGGTGGATGCACAGTTGTACAACAGGTGGTCAAAATCTAAAAGGCCATCGAAAGGAAATTGATTTCTTTGTAGAGGTCTTAAATGGAACACTCTTCTGCAGTTAGAAAGAATGTTATTTTCATATGTGCTGGCAGAGGAAAACATCTGTGTCATATGATTGGGAAAAGCAAGTTTTTGAAGAGTGTACACAGTATGGTTCGTTTGTACACACAAATATTTAAGAACATGTGAATGTTTGTTACATATACACAAAATTTCAAGAGGATATCCATGCAAATGTGACCTGTATTTACTTTCACTTTTCACTTTGTGTCCTTTCTTGCTTAAAAACGTGTTTCCTATGATCACACATTTTATTAGAAGGAAGTAGTGTGTATAGATCAGGAGAGGAAAGCAATATGGCAATAGAGGTCACAAGCAGCAGAAGCATGGAAAATAGTTCCTTTTTCATAACCTAGCAGATGGCAAGACCTGAGAGTGTTCTCTCATACCCCCCTCACATTCCATCTCCCCCCCACAAACACACACACTCACCTGCCTGCCCAGCTCCCCATCTAAATGGGTAGTGGTGTCAATGAAAGGAAGGAGGGAAGAAAGGACAGATAGGGTGGCACAAAGTTCAGAAATAGTGGGAGGGGCATTCAGAGATGAACAACATGTGCTTCAGCATCTGTGAAAGTGAGAAAGTCCTGGGCCCCATCCACATCCCCAATGCTGGGTTCTCCTGTCAGCAGCCCAGGTCTCCTTCCTTTCATTTGGGCTTCAGAGGCCTGGAGGAGAGTCAGAGAGAGGCTTCCCACAATTTGCCCCCTGATCTGGATTTGGGTCTAGAATTTAGCCCTGCTTCATCTCTGGCTTGGGGAGGCTGCCAGGAAAGTAGCATCCTAGCCAAAGGATGCTTGGAGATTGAGCAGGGGGACAAGTGATGGGGAGCAAGAGGCAGGAGAGGAGCACCTTTCATGCACCTGGATTCCCATGTCATCTCTGCTGGCACACCATAGTGAACCCCTTCTTCCCATACCACAGACACTCAGCTACAGACACGCCAGGGTTCACCCTCCCAAGATTTCATGTCCATCCATTAAAACACTCGTTGATTTTCTTTCTGATTAAAAAAAGAAAGAGCAGTAACTCTTCTCAAGAGTCTCCTGAATGAAGAAAGTCCATCTGCAGACATCTCTCTGTAGTTTCCCAGGTTGGGAAATTTGAAAATCCCAAGCAAAAATGAGCCCTGAATATGAAGGGAATCAAGAGAGCTGATCTGTCTCCCTACACCTGCACCTCTCCCCTGCTTATGTTCTTTGACCATGTCCTTCAGGATGATTGGGACTAATTCCAGGTCCTCCATGATGATCTGATCATGTCTCATTTGTTGGTTTTGAAGGCTGCCAGCACTGGTTAGCTGGAGAGGAAGAGGAGGCTCCCCTTGGACTTGTCTGACATTCTTTTGGGGCAGGTTAGGACCCACGGGTGATGAGTGGGGTCGGCAGGGGCAGAGACTGCTGTTCACTCTGGACTCTGGTGATGCAATGACTGTTTCCACTGTACAGCACCAACATCTTGGGCACTCCCAGTGCAGCAGCAGATGCCAGGTGTTACATCATTTTTTGTTTGTTTGTTTGCTCTTGTTTTGATTTGTTTTGTTTGTGTACCAGGGATTGAACCAAGGAACCCTTAACCATTAAGCCATAACCCCAGTACTCTTCATATTTTAGAGACAGGTTCTCACTGAGTTGGTTAGGGCCTTGCTAAGTTGCTGTGGATGGCTTTAAATTTGCAATATTCCTGCTTCATCATCCCAATCCCCTGAGATCACAAGCTCACACCACCGCTCCAATTGTACTGGGTTCTTGTCCAGGTGTCAGCTATCTTGTGTGGTGCCCGGGTGCCAGATGCCACCTTTGACACAGGACTGTCTGCTGCCACCCATATCTCATGCTCAGCCTCAGAAAATTTGCATGGCCATAAGCAATTCAGTGAGACCCTGTCTCTAAATAAAATATAAAAAGGCCTGAAGATGCATCTTGGCAGTTACATACCACAGGGTCCAATTTCTGGTATCCAAAAAAAGAAAAAATCAGAAACTTTGGAAACGTGATCTATTTTTAAGCAAAATTTCAAAACAGAGGCACTTTGAAAAAAAAAAAAAAAAAAAAAAAAAAAGCTAAATTCTGCAAAATTTCAAAATATGTTCCCCAACTTATTTTCTTTGCTCTTATGATGAACAAGCAATTTTGCATGATGTATATATTTGAAAAGAAATTCAAATGTCATTTAAAATCATAAATTTGAAAATTACCAGAGTAATGATGAAAGGATAGAGGATACGTGGCATATATACACATTTGAAATATTATTCAGTCATAAAGAAGAATGAAATTATTACATTTCAAATGAAAATTTGGGGCTTGCCCATTTCCTGATGGTCCCTTTGGAGAGTGATGGAGAGTGATGTATTCTTCATTTACCAAGAAAATGAAAATATATTCAAGAAGCTATTGATTACAAACTGAGATATGCAAGCACACACACCAATTCATACACTTGGGTATACATATGGCACTCACATCAAACACATAGGAGACCAGGGAAAAATATATTTACATCTACCATAATTGTCCACATATTTATATTCCAATTTAGATTATTTGCTTCTCAAATAATTAATTGTACCATGACTTCATTAGAGTAGCCCAAACGCTAGTAACTTATGAAGAATCTCCTTCTAAGTTACTTAATAATTCGGAGCACAGACACAGATGGAAATGACAAGTGTCTTCTCTGGTATGATGCATGATTTGTGGACTGGGGTGGAAACAAGCTTCTTTGTCATGAACATAGAGCTTTCTAGGTAACCTTGGATTAACATTCCTGTCACCTGGGAAATAGGAGACATACTACCAAAAGTGTTATCAAAAGTGTTATAGAGATCTAATTAAATCTGAATCAAAATATCAATGACATTCTTTAGTGAACTAGAAGAGAAAACCCAGTTCTAAAATTCATATAGAAAAATAAGCGAGCCAGAACAGAAAAAGCCATCTTGAGATGGAAGAGCAAAGCTGGAGCATCACAAAACTGGACCTCAAATTATTCTACAGTGCTATAGTAAAAAAGACCAGCATGCTACTGGCACCAAAAAAGGCATGAAGACCAGTGGAATAGTTAGAAAACACAGAGACAAACCAACATAGATACAGTTTCATGATACTAAACCAAGGCACCAAAAACACATGTTGGAGAAAATACAGTCTTTTTAACAAATGGTATTGGGAAAACTGAATATCCACACACAGAACAATGGAATTGGACTACTATCTTTTCCTGCACAAAAGTCAACTAAATGTCAAAGATGTAGGAATTAGACTTCTCCAAATGCTAGACAAAAATATTCACCCAATACGTCTATATATGGGTGTAGGCATCAATATCCTTAACAAGATGCCTAAAGTGCAAGAAATAAACCAAATATCTGCAAGTGGGATGGCATCGAATTTAAAAGTTTCTGCAGGACAAAGGAAACGAGTATAAAGAGCCAAGAGACTGGGAGAAGAACATTGCTACCTGATTTCACAATGGATTACTAACCAGAAAACAAATAATTCAAAAAGCTTATTACCAAAAAAGCAATTCAATAAATAAATGGGCAAAAGAACTAAATGTAAACTCCTCAAAAGAAGAAACACTCAAGGCCAACAAATGTATGCAAAAATTTTCAACATCTCTACAATCAGGGAAATCCACATCAAAACCTCACTAAGATTTCATCCCATTCCATTCAGAGTGACAATGTTGAAGAATATAAGCAATAATAAAGGATGGTGAGGATGTGGCAGAAAGAGTGCACATGAATATTTTGGGTGAACTCTGCTGAAAAGTAGTATGGATATTCCTCCAAAAAGTCAAAACAAAACAAAACCAAAACTAATAAAGGAACTACATATTACACAGCTGTTCTGCTCCTTGATATTTACAAAAGAGTTAAAGTCAGCATATTATACCAATACAGTCACTTCAATGTTCAGACTAACACAATAACTATTGAATCAAGATAGGTTCTTGTCAATGATGAATGTTAAGGAAATGAGGTACATAAATGCATTTGGAATATTACTCAGTAATAAAGAATGAAATTATTACTTTTGCCAGGGAAATGGAGAACATCATGCTAAGTGAAATAAGCCAATCTCAGAAAATCAAGGGTGAATGTGTCCTTGCATATTTGGAAGCTAGAACAAAATAAGGGAAAGAGTGCAGTGGGGTGTATTGGAAATCATAAATATAAAGGGAAGTGAAGCGGAATAGGAGAAGGATATTGAGATGGAGGAAGGATTGGAAAGATGAGAAAAATATGAAATGAATACAACAAAATTATGTTAGATACATATGTAAATGGGCCTCAGGAAATTTCCCATTTATATGTAGAAATTATTAATCAAAAATAAATTAGTAAAGAACCCAAGGAAGAATAATCAAAAGGGGAACTTAAGTCCCACCCCTAGGAATCTAGTTATATATCAAAAACAGAGAGAAGTCTCAGAAAAAAGTTAAGATAATTATACACACAATGATATATGCAAAAACAAAGGGATAGAAGGGTTTCGTTTCAGGGATGCAAGTTTTCTCAAAATATGTAAATCAATAAATGTAACTCACCACTTAAACACCTGATCATCTCAATACATGCATAAACAGCCTTTGATAAAATCCAACATCCATTCTTGTTAAAAACTGGAGAAGCTAGGGATCAGAGTACATACATGATCATAGAAAACATTTTGACAATCCTAAATTCAGCATCATACTAAATTCAGAAAACGTACAAACATTTTCCCTAAAATCAGGAACAAGGCAAGTCTGTTCACTCTCACCATTCCTATTCAATGTAGTCTTTGAAACATTAGCTAGTCTTCAGGCAAGAAGAGGAAATCAAAAGGATAAACTCAGAAATAAGGTCAAACCATTTGCTAAGGATATGATACTAAAGACACAAGACTCAGAAAAATTTTACCAGTAGACTTCTAGAGCTGATAAATGAATTCAATAAAGTAGCAGGATTTAATATCAACCCCATAATGGCTGGATTCACACATTGTGACATGTGTATTTGTTCTACTCAGCCATAAAAAAGAATGAAATTATGATATTTTCCAGTAAATGGATGGAATGGGAAAATATCATGCTAAATGAAATAAACCAAACTCAGAAATTGAAAGGTTTAATGTGTTCTCTTACATGCAAAATGTAGAGTAAAATAGAGGAAAGGGAGAGGTAAGGATAGAAAAACATAAAGATGAAGGGAAGATCAGTAATGGGGAAGAAGGCAATCTAGAGGCTGAGTGGAGAGATGGCTAAGGGGAGGCAGTGTAAAATGAATTCTTAAAAAATGATGTTATGTGTATATATAATAAAAAACAGGGAACTTCTACTTTATGCATAGGTAGAAAGAAGCTATCAAATATGAGTGAATGGATGAATAAAAGAAAGTGTAGTAGAGGAAGCAGAATGAGAGAGGGAAAGGAGGACAGGAGGGAAAAGGGGAATCATGAACTGGAATTGAATTCCATGCATGTATGATTTTGTCAGGATGAGCCCAACTAACTACAAAACTCTAATTTTTTCAAAAGAAACAAACTAGAAAAAAAACAGCATATAAACTGGTTTTTCTAATCCTTGGTATACACTCAAAGGATCCAAAATCAGCATATTATAGGGATGCAGCCACATAAATGATCATAGCAGAACAATTCACAATAACCAAGAAATGAAAGCAGGCCACGATCCTGTGAACAGATAAATTGGTAAAAGAAGTATGGTTTATATACACAATGTAATATTCCTCAGTCATAAGGAAAAAGGAAATTAGGGTGTTTCATGGAAGGAACTGGACACCTTCATGCTAAGTGAAATAGGCCAGACCTGGAAAGGAAAGGTCAAATGTTGTCCAAATTAAGATGAAATAAAAGAAAGGGTGGGGGTATTTCAACAAAATAGGAAAGATATCAGTGAAGTAGGAGCAGGAGTTTGGGGCAGGGGGAGGAAATGAATTAAGGAAATAGCAGTGCAGTGAATTTCCTATATACATACATACATACATACACCAAACTTGATTATCCCCAAGATACTCTTTTTAAAGCAACTATAAATAAATAGCAATTTTAAATAGAAGAAAAAGAATAGGAGGAGGGAGGAGGGGAGGGAAAAAGGAAGTAGTGGGTACTTATTTACAGCAAATTATTATCCATGGTTTATAATTTGTAAAAATGAATAGTACTGTTAATTGTATCTAAAAAGAACTTCTAAAATTATTTTCTCAAAGCCTATATTAAGAGGATATAAAACTTCCCAGTGTGACTATGAATAGATATGTTATTCTTGAGTGATATGGTAAAGGGCAAAGCAATGTGTAGTTCATTATGCCAATATCTTGAATGTATGATTTTTTAACCATTTATATTGCATGTATTTTATTTTATTCTCTAAACACACTGTAAAGTATTTTAAATATCTTCATTTAAAAGAAGTAGAGATTGAAACTCACAAAATTTATATGACTAGAAAACTCCTGAGCACAGACTTTAACTAATCTTTGTAGTTCCACAAATTGCACTAGTACCAGCTTCCTTCCCTACCCATTTTCTTTTTTTTTTATTTAGTTTTGATTCATTGAACACAAATGGAGTACAGCTATTGTTTCTCTGGTTGTACAAAAAAGTGGAGTCACACCATCTGTGCATACATACATGTACACAGGGCAATGATGTCTGCCACACAAACCCTTCCTTTCCATCTGTGCTATCTATCCTTCCTCCATTCTTGCCACCCTTCCACCCCACATTGTGCATCATCATTCACTTATCAGAGAGACCATTCGGCCCTTGGATTTTTGGGATTGGCTAATCTCACTTAGCATCATCCATTTACCTGCAAATGCCATAATTATTTTATTCTTTATGGCTGAGTAATATTCCATTGTGTATATATACCACAGTTTCTTTATCCATTCATCTATTGAAGGGCATCTAGGTTGATTCCATATTCTAGCTATTGTGAATTGGGCAGCTATGAACATTGATGTGGCTGCATCACTGTAGTAATCTGATATTAAGTCCTTTGGGTATAGGCCAAGGAGTGGGATACCAGGGTCAAATAGTAAATCCATTCCAAGTTTTCTAAGGAATCTCCACACTGCTTTCCAGAGTGGCTGCACCAAATTGCAATCCCACCACCAATGTATGAGTGTGCCCTTTTCCCCACATCCTCGTCAACACCTGTTGTTGCCTATATTCTTAATAAAAGACATTCTAATTGGGGTAAGGTGAAATCTTAAGGTGATTTTAATTTACATTTCTCTTATAACTAGGGACATAGAACATTTTTTCATCAATATGTTGATTGCTTGAAGATCTTCCTCTGTAAAATCTCTGTTCATTTCTTTGGCCCATTTATTGATTGGGTTATTAGTGTTCTTGGTGTAAAGATTTTTTAGCACTTTGTAGATTCTGGAGATTAGTGCTCTATCTGAAGTGTGTGTGGCAAAGATTTTCTCCCACTCTGAAGGCTCTCTCTTCACATTGCTGATTGTTTCCTTTGCTGAGAAAAAGCTTTTTAGTTTAACTCTTTTCGAATCATTGATTCCTGCTTTTATTTCTTCTGCTTTGGGAGTCATGTTAAGGAAATCTGGTCCTAGGCCAACATGATGAAAATTTGGACCTATTTTCTCTTCTATTAGGTGCAGGGTCTCCTGTCTGATTCCTAGGTCCTTCATCCATTTTGAGTTGAGTTTTGTAGAGGGTGAGAGACATGGGTTTATTTTCATTTTTCTGCATATGGATTTCCACTTTTCCCAGCACCATTTATTGAAGAGGCTATCTTTTCTCCATTGTATGTTTTGGGATCCTTTGTCAAGTATGAAATATCTGTATTTATGTGGGTTTGTCTCTGTGTCCTCTATTCTGTACCATTGATTACCTGTCTATTTTGGTGCCAATACCATGCTGTTTTTGTTACTATTGCTCTGTAGTATATTTGAAGGTCTGGTATTGTGATACCCCCTGCTTCACTCTTCTTGCTAAGAATTGTTTTGGCTATTCTGCGTCTCTTATTCCTCCAAATGAATTTCATGATTGCTTCTTCTAATTATATGAGGTTCATCATTGGAATTTTAATTGGAATTGCATTGAATTTGTATAGCGCTTTTGGTAGTATGGCCATTTTGACAATACTAATTCTGCCTATCCAAGAACATGGGAGATCTTTCCATCTTCTCAGACTTTCTTTAATTTCATTCTTTAGTGTTCTGTAGTTCTCATTGTAGAGGTCTTTCACCCTTTTGTTATATTGATTCCCAAGTATTTTATTTTTTTAGAAGCTATTGTGAATGGTATAGTTTTCCTAATTTTTCTCTCAGAGGATGCATCACTTATGAATAAAAATGCATTAGATTTATGAGCATTAATTTTATATCCTGCTACTTTATCGAATTCATTTGTGAGTTCCAGAAGTTTTCTGGTGGAATTTTTAGACTCTTCTAAATAGAGAATTATGTCATCAGCAAATAGGGATAGTTTGAGCTCTTCTTTTCCTATTCGTATTCCTCTAATTTCTTTGGTCTGTCTAATTGCTCTGGCTAGAGTTTCAAGAACAATGTTGAATAGTAGTGGCAAAAGAGGGCATCCCTGCCTTGTTCCAGTTCCCAGGGGGAATGCTTTCAATTTTTCTCCATTTAGAATGCTAAGCTGTGGACTTAGCATAGATAGCCTTTACAATGTTAAGGAATGTCCCCACTATCCCTATTTTTTCTAGTGTTTTGAGCATGAAGGGGTGCTGCATTTTATCAAATGCTTTTTCTGCATCTATTGAAATAATCATGTGGTTCTTGACTTTAAGTCTGTTGATGTGGCGAATTACATTTATTGATTTCCAGATGTTGAACCAACCTTGCATCCCCATGATGAAACCCATTTGATCATGGTGCACTATTTTTTTAATATGCTTTTGTGTGCAATTCGCTAAAATTCTGTTAAGAATTTTTGCATCTATGTTCATTAGGGTTATTGGTCTGAAATTTTCTTTCCTCGATGTGTCCTTCTCTGGTTTTGGTATCAGGGTGATATTAGCTTCAGAGAATGAGTTTGGAAGGGTTCCCTCCTCCTCTATTTCATGAAAAACTTAGAGGAGTATTGGAATGAACTCTTCTTTGAAGGTCTTGTAGAACTCGGCTCTGAATCCATCGGTCCTGGACTTTTCTTTGTTGGTAGGCTTTATTCTATTTCATTGCTTGAAATTGATCTATTTAAGTTGTGTATGTCCTCCAGATTCAGTTTGGTGGCTCATATACCTCTAGGAACCTGTTGATGTCTTCCAGGTTTTCTATTTTGTTGGAGTATAGATTTTCAAAGTAGGGAGGATCCAAGATGGCAGACTAGAGGGAGGCTGCGTTCCTTATTGCTCCATAATCCAAGATTCGAAAAGAGGAGAATCTGATTCTCTGGGAAGCAGTCTCTACTCCTCATCGATCCCCTGCTCTTTACCACATCTGACTACCTCAATCACCTGCAGTATACCAGCCTAGCACTACATTTGAGTGCAGACTGCTCACTGACCACCGCCTATCATCCGTCACTTGCCTGTCTGCCTGCCTCTGGCCTGCCCGTCGCCTGCCTCTCACCTACTCATCACCCACCAACCGAGGTTAACCTGCCGATCGTCCACCAGTAGCCTGCGAAGACTGCGGACCATCAGTGGATCGCCAGCTGCCTGCTGTTGCCTGGGAATTCACCATCACAGTACCCACAGGTTTGGTTACACGTGGCTGCCGCCATTTTGGGGGGAAAAAAAAAAGCCAGGAGCTGCAGGACTACCAGCCTGACTGACAGCACCCTGCCTCCAGGACCCCCGACCTGACTGACACCACCCCACCTCCAGGGGCCCAGCCTGACCATCTGCACCCCACACAGTCTCAGTACCCACGCCCTGCACTGCAGCTCACCATTTGCCAACACGTTTAGAAACCAGTGCAGCCATTTCAGATTATCTGAGAAAACTGTCATTAGGTGGGGCAAATCCCATCCTGAGATGCCCACTGGAGACTGGAAGCTCATTGTCAGGTAGCTCTCATGCCTCAGGCTACTAAAGACTGGGAGGTTTGAATAGGATATGATGGTTATAGTGTATATTTTTTTCTCCTTTGTGAAAGCTTTTAAACTTTTATTTCTACACTTTTCTTGCTCTCTACTTTCCTTTTGTTTACCTATTTCCTCAAGGGCTTTTTCTCAATCTTCCTATGATCTAGAATTTCTTCATACTCTTTTCTTACACTGTTAACAGTTACAGCCTACACCCCCCTCATCCTCTTTGTCCTCCATTAGAAACTGGAGTCCTTACCGCAAATCTGTTTGTTATACTGCAGATAATAATAGAACTCATCCTCTCTGTTTATTATGACAATATTTTAACAATATTGTAACAAAAAGACTACTGTAACAATAGTCTTCATAGGGGCTATTTGGTTTACAGCTGCATATTGTCTGTACTGGGTGTTGCTAATATTGATTCCCCCCCTTAAAGAAGAAGTTTCAGATAACAATAGGGTCACTAAGCCTATAGGGCAGAAACTACAATACCTTAGGTCTGCATTGCTGGATTGGAAGATACATGAACAACATGAAAAAACAAGGGAGGAAAGTGTTCCAAACAAACCAAGATTCTACACTAACAGAATCCAATGACAGTATGGTAGAAGAAATGCCAGAAAAGGAGTTCAGAATATACATGATTAAAATGTTCAAAGAAGCAAATGATGAGTTAAGAGAGCAAGTGCAGGCAACGATTGACCATTCCAGTAAGCAGCTGAAAGAGCAACTACAGGAAACAAAAGATCACCTCAACAAAGAGATAGAGACTCTGAAAAAGAACCAAACAGAAATCCTTGAAATGAAGGAAACAATAAACCAAATTAAACACTCAATGGAAAGCATCACCAACAGACTGGATCACTTAGAAGACAGAACCTCAGACAATGAAGACAAAATATTGAATCTTGAAATAAAGTTGCCCAAACAAAGATGGTAAGAGAGCATGAATGGAACCTCCAAGAACTATGGGATATCATGAAAAGACCAAATTTAAGAATTATTGGGATTGAGGAAGGCACAGAGATACAAACCAAAGGAATGAACAGCCTGTTCAATGAAATAATATCAGAAAATTTCCCAAACCTGAAGAATGAAATGGAAACTTAACTGCAGGAGGCTTACAGAACACCAAATGCACAAAATTACAGCAGATCCACACCAAGACACATTATAATGAAAATGCCTAATGTACAAAATAAAGATAGGATTTTAAAGGCTGTGAGAAAAGAAACAGATTACATATAGGTGGGAACCAATACAGATATCAGCAGATTTCTCAGCCCAGACCCTAAAAGCTAGAAGGGCCTGGAACAATATATTTCAAGCTCTGAAAGAACATGGCTGCCAACCAAGAATCCTATATCCAGCAAAGCTAACCTTCAGATTTGAAGATGAAATAAAATCCTTCCATGATAAACAAAAGTTAAAGGAATTCACACATAGAAAGCCTGCGCTACAGAACATTCTCAGCAAGATATTTCATGAGGAAGAAACGAACAACAACAATGTAAGTCATCAAAGGGGGGAACTATCCTAAAAGAAAAGTCGATTAAAGGAGAAACCAGGTCACATTAAAAACCAAATCTAAGCCAAAATAACTGGGAATACAAATCATATCTCAATAATAACCCTGAATGTTAATGGCCTAAATTTGTCAATCAAAAGACATAGACTGGCAGACTGGATCAAAAAGAAAGACCCAACAATATGTTGCCTTCAAGAGATTCATCTCATAGAAATGGACATCCACAGACTAAAGGTGAAAGGATGGGAAAAACCTATCATGCACACGGCCTTAGTAAAAAAGCAGGGGTTTCCATCCTTATATCAGATAAAGTGGACTTTAAGTTGAAGTTAGTCAGAAGGGATAAAGAAGGACATTACATACTGCTTAAGGGAACCATAAAATCAAGAAGACATAACAATCATAAATATTTGTGCCCCAAACAATGGCCCATCCATGTACATCAAACAAATCCTTCTCAATTAGAGGAATCAAATAGACCACAACACAATAATTCTGGGTGACTTTAACACACCACTGTCACCACTGGACAGATCTACCAAACAAAAACTAAACAAAGAAACTATAGAACTCAATAACACAATGAATAACTTAGACTTAACAGACATGTATAGAATATTCCATCCATCAATGAGTGAATACACTTTCTTCTCAGCAGCACATGGCTCCCTCTCTAAAATAGACCATATGTGATGTCACAAAGCAGCCCTTAGTAAATGCAAAAAAGTAGAGATATTACCTTGTATTCTATCGGATCATAATGGAATGAAATTAGAAATCAATGACAAAAGAAAAAATAGAAACTGCTCCAACACCTGGAGACTAAATAATATGCTATTGAATGAAGTATGGATAACAGAAAACATCAGGGAGGAGATAAAAAAAATCTTAGAGTAAATGAGAATAATGATACAACATATCAAAATCTCTGGGACACTATGAAAGCAGTACTAAGAGGAAAATTCATTGCATTGAGTGCATTCAATAAAAGAATAAAAAGTCAACAACTCAACAACCTAACCTTACATCTCAAAGCCCTAGAAAAAGAGGAACAGTTCATCACCAAAAGTAGTAGATGACAGGAAATAATCAAAATCAGAGCTGAAATCAATGAAATTGAAACAAAAGAAGCAATTCAAAAAATTTACAAAACAAAAAGTTGATTCTTTTAAAAAGTAAGCAAAATAGATAAACCCTTAGCCACACTAACAAAGAGAAGGAGAGAGAAAACTCGTTACTAAAATTTGTGATGAAAAAGGAAATATCACAACAGACACCATTGAAATTCAAAACATAATTAGAAGCTACTTTGAAAACC
>JAJEJO010002933.1:103018-123418 GCA_020662805.1 Glaucomys volans | reverse complement strand
ATAAACCCTTAGCCACACTAACAAAGAGAAGGAGAGAGAAAACTCGTTACTAAAATTTGTGATGAAAAAGGAAATATCACAACAGACACCATTGAAATTCAAAACATAATTAGAAGCTACTTTGAAAACCAATACTCCAATAAAATAGAAAATCTTGAAGACATCGACAAATTCCTAGAGACCTATGATCCTCCAAAACTGAACCAGGAGGACATACACAGTTTAAACAGATCAATTTCAAGCAATGAAATAGGAGAAGCCATCAAAAGCCTACCAACCAAGAAAAGCCCGGGACCAGATGGATTCTCAGCTGAGTTCTACAAGACCTTCAAAGAAGAACTTATACCAATACTCCTGAAAGTATTTAATGAAATAGAAAAAGAGGGAACCCTTCCAAATTCATTCTATGAAGCTAGCATCACTCTGATACCAAAACCAGACAAAGACACATCTAGAAAAAAAACTTTAGGCCAATATCTCTGATGAATATAGATGCTAAAATCCTTAACAAAATTCTGGCAAATTGCTTACAAAAACATATTAAGAAGATAGTGCACCCCGATCAAGTGGGGTTTATCCCAGGTATGCAAGGTTGGTTTAATATCCAGAAATCAATAAATGTAATTCATCACATCAATAGACTTAAGGTTAAGAATCATATGATTATTTCAATAGATGCTGAGAAAGCATTTGACAAAATACAACACCCCTTCATGCTCAAAACACTAGAAAAAATGGGGATGGTAGGAACATACCTGAATATTGTAAAGGCTATTTATGCTAAGCCCACTGCCAACATCATTCTCAACGGAGAAAAACTAAAAGCATTCCCTCTAAAACCTGGAACAAGACAGGGATGCCCACTGTCACCACTTCTATTCAACATTGTGCTGGAAATGCTAGCCAGAGCAATTAGATAGATCGCAGAAATTAAAGGTATACGAATAGGAAAAGAAGAACTCAAGCTGTCACTATTTGCTGATGACATGATCCTATATTTAAAGGATCCAAAAAACTCCACCAGGAAACTTTTAGACCTAATTAGTGAATTTAGCAAAATAGCTGGATATAAAATAAACACACATAAATCAAATGCATTTATCTACATAAGCGATGAATCATCTGAAAGTGAATTGAGGAAAACAACTCTGTTCAAAATAGCCTCAAATAAAATAAAATATTTGGGAATCAATCTAACAAAAGAGGTGAAAAACCTCTACAACAAAAACTACAGAACATTAAAGAAAGAAATTGAGGAAGACCTTAGAAGACGGAAAGATCTTCCATGTTCTTGGATAGGAAGAATCAATATAATCAAAATGGCCATACTTCCAAAGATGCTGTACAAATTTAACGCAATTCCAATAAAAATTCCTATGACATTCCTCACCGAAATAGAAAAAGCAATCATGAAATTCATATGGAAGACCCAGAATAGCCAAAACAATCCTCGGCAAGAAGAATAATGCAGGAGGTATCACAATACCAGACCTTAAACTCTACTATAGAGCAATAGTGACAAAAACAGCATGGTACTGGCACCAAGATAGACAGAGAGACCAATGGTACAGAATAGAAGACACAGAGACAAATCCATGTAAGTACAGTTATATCATACTAGACAAAGGTGCCAAAAACATACAGGGGAGAAAAGATAGCCTCTTCAACAAATGGTGCTGGGAAAACTGGAAATCCATATGCAAAAAAATGAAATTAAACCCCTATCTCTCACCCTGTACAAAACTCAACTCAATATGGATCATGGATCTAGGAATTCGACCTGAGACTCTTCACCAAATAGAAGAAATAGTAGGCCTGAATCTTCTTCATATTGGCTTAGGACCAGACTTCCTCAACATGACCACCAGAGCGCAAGAAATAAAAGGAAGAATCAATAAATGGGATGGGTGCAAACTAAAAAGCTTTCTCTCAGCAAAAGAAACAATCAAGAATGTGAAAAGAGAGCCTACAGAGTGGGAAAAATTCTTTTCCACACACACTTCAGACAGAGCACTGATCTCCAAACTTTATAAAGAACTTACAAAACTGTACACCAAAAATGCAAAGAGCCCAATCAATAAATGGGCTAAGGAACTGGGCAGACACTTCACAGAAGAGGATATACAGGCTATTAACAAATATATGAAAAAGTGCTCATCGTCTCTAGTAATTAGAGAAATGCAAATTAAAACCACCCTAAGATTTCATCTAACTCCAATTAGAATGGCTATTATCAGGAATACAAGCAATAACAAGTGTTGGCGTGGATGTGGGGAAAAGGGTACACTCATACATTGCTGTTGGGATTGCAAGTTGGTGCAGCCACTCTGGAAAGCAGTGTGGAGATTCCTTAGAAAACTTGGAATGGATCCACCATTTGACCCAACTATCTCCTCCTCAGTTTATACCCAAAGGTCTTAAAATCAGCAAAATATAGGGATGCAGCCACATCTATGTTCATAGCTGCTCAATTCACAGTAGCTAGATTGTGGAACCAACCTAGATGCCCTTCAATTGAAGAATGGATAAAGAAACTGTAGTATATATACACAATGGAATATTACTCAGCCATAAAAAAGAATAAAATTATGGCATTTGGTGGTAAATGGGTGGAGTTGGAGAATATCATGCTAAGTGAAATAAGCCAAGTCCAAAAAACCAAAGGCCAAATGTTTTCTCTGATCAGTGGATGCTGATACCTAACAGTGGTAGGCGGGGGTGCCAAGGGTTATGGGGAGGATAGAAAAGAATGGAGGAAATATAGATGGTGTGGAGGAAAATGGGACAGGAGGGGATGGGGGCAGGAAAAATAGTAGACTGAGACAGACAGCATTACCCTATGTAAATGTAAGATTATATGAACTGTGTGAATAAAAATAAATTTTAAAAAATTAAAAATAAAAATAAAGTGCACTGTACCCAGCTATAATAAATACATACATACATATATGTATATAATATATTATTTACATACATATGCAAATAAATATGCATATGTATATATAATATATATGATAAAATCTCTAGTTTGTCTGATTTCTCTGCATCTCTCCTCGTAATGGATTCATACCTTTGCATTCACAAACTTTATTAAATTGGAATTGAAAAACAGAAAGTTTTTGTACCTGAAGCCCATGTACTGCACATTTGTGCCCAGAAACCAACCAAACAGGAGTTACAGAGTGTTTTCATTCATTCACAAAATGAAATAAAATTTCTAGTATGTTACTCATTTCTGAAACCCCTGATTGTTTTTAAAAGTATTTCATGATGGTATTTTGATTATATTTCTGTATTTTCTCAGTAGATTTAAACATAGATATGTACCATCCCCACAAAATTGTGGGTTAACACATCTTCCTACCACTTAAAAATATATCATTTGTTGTGTTGGAAGAATTAACATTATATTTGCATGATTTGAGTTTTAGATTGTTAACCCCTTTTTCACAAATCATTATCTGTAGACCATCTTAAGGATGGGGGACAGAAAATTCATAGTTCTACATTTATATATGCCAGACATTAAAGGGTTACTAGTAGACAATTTTTAATTTTATGTTTGTTCTTTGATTTTAGGTCTGATTGACAATACAAGTTGAAGTGGCATTTCTTTGGAATTCACTTATTCTCTGCTGATATATGACATATTTTCCATAAAATATAGCCATAGGGTTACTCCAATTCCCCCCCAAAATGCAAAGTTATTCACAATGAGATCCTGTTGATGAAATGGAAACACAGACGCAGAGTCCTAACAAAGGAGAGAGGACATGAAGATTAAGATTGGGTCCAAATTACACCTTTCTTTCACAGACTTATCATAGAAGTCTTCAGGTACGCTCAGATTCCGAATCTACTCATCTACTTTGCTGTTCTACCTGGCACCTTGCCAGCATGGAAGAGTGTGTATAGAAGAATGAGTCTCAGGAGAGATTATACATATCAGAAATAATCCTTTAACCTTGAGAACCAGGACAT
The DNA here is from genome assembly GCA_020662805.1 of Glaucomys volans. Lineage (NCBI taxonomy): Eukaryota > Metazoa > Chordata > Mammalia > Rodentia > Sciuridae > Glaucomys > Glaucomys volans. Next base: position 119,437 of record JAJEJO010002933.1, on the reverse strand, counting down.
AGGCTTTCAATTTATGCACAAGATTTGGATCGTACATGTGCAACTTTGCAGCTCCTAAACAAGCAAACAAATATCATGGCATTATAGTAAAAATTTGGTGTATTCATTTACTCAAAGAAAAAATTCAGAATACAATTGCTTCTTAGAATAATATGGCTCATGATTTTATAGCAAATAAATTGCATACCCTGCCAAATAGCAGACCTATATCATCACTATATTGCCATTGCATGCTCAGGTTTGCACGCCTTCCTTCATTTGGATTGGACTTCAGGCCATCCACTAAATGTCTATTCCTGATGGAAGTAGCAGAACTGGTACTTCCATTGTTTTGCCTAATTTTGCTTGGAAAATTCTGCTGACATTGATCCTGGAGACTCACATACTCTAGTTCTTGTTTTCCAGGCATAGTAGCAAACCTAGAAAAACCAAAATCCTGGAGCAAACTCTAGAGCTGCATTAGGGACAAGAACTTACAGCTTAAAGAACTGCTTTCCTCCTAGCATTCATCCTCATCCTTCTCCAACCAACCAACTCCAAACAGATACTTATATTGTCCTTTACAGTTGCCTTTGGCTGGAACAGGACACTGCTTCCACCTTGACCTTGCCCTCCAGATTCCTCATACCCACAAACCCTGGTGAAGATCTTGCATACTGCTCACTTTTCCCTGCATTGACACACTTCCATTATTTCCATCTCACATCCTACAGTTTCAGATCCTCAAATTGGCAATTAGGTAAAATTCAGTTTTTGAAGACATTAAATATTTGTAAATTTTGTCACTGTCCTTGTTTACAAGGCTAACCAATCACTCCAGGCATTATTTAACTGTCCAAAAATATCAAGATCTCCACAAATGCTTCTGGCATATCTGTTATACCCACATTGCTGTAAAATGGTGTGTGGTGAATGAGTGAGCGTGGCATTGGTTAAAGCACACATTGGTTAAAATTGGATCCTGGTTTAATATATGAAGAATTAGATGTTTATACATGGGAATATAGGAGGAAGGAGAACGAATATAGATTGTGTCTTTTTGTCAGTTTGACATTTACATTCATTGATTTCTTAGTCTGTGATGAATGACTTGAGTGTATGTGTGTAGCTGATTTTTTGTGTCTCTGTGTGTTGTTCATTTTACGTGTTTTATCTGTTCTATATAATTAATAAAATATTCTTAGAGACTATAGCAATTAGTGTATTTGTGGAAATCAATATGCCTAAGCAAAAAACAGATGAGTTTTGGAAACAGGTTTGTGTGTAATTAACATGGCATATTTTCATTCATGAAACATAAAAAGGAGAATGAAAAACTAGTCACATGCAGTGAGGATAAAATTTTCCATATAATGATGAGTGAAAGGAGGAAGTCCACAAAGGATGTAAACAAGCATTTCTCAAAAGAAGAAATAACATGGTGAACAAATGTGTAAAAAAAAGTTCAATATCTCTAGCAATTAGTGATGTGCAAATTAAAACTACACTGAGATTTCATCTCACTCCACCAGAATGGCAATCATCAAAAATACAAGAAACATTAAATGCTGATAAAGATGTAGGTCCAATGGTGTGGGTACATTGCTGGTGGGACTGCAAATTGGTGCAACCACTCTGAAAAGCAATAGAATTTATTCATTAGCAGGAAAGGGTAAGAGAAAAAGAGAAACAAGAGAAATAAACTACTGAAAAGAATACAAATCAAACTTAGGCATACAATCCACAAAACATGAACCCTCAAAAAGAAGGCAGGAAAAAATTTACTACTTTTTAAAAATGGTACAAACTAGAGAAGAAGCAAATAAGTGCATGTATATATGTCCCTGAAACAATCAGCACAGAAGGAATTCACACACACACACACACACACACACACACACACATACACACACACAAGAAAATAAAATCTAAAGAATAAAGGAAACATCTTCACTCAGATGGTCAACGTGGTTGCCCAGAGTAGGTGGTCACTGTCTATGTCCAAGAATCTTCCTTTCCAGTTCTGCCTGAGTTATGCAGTGATAGAGCAAGCAATGGGGTTGTTATTCCCTTACTGGGTGTGTGCTGATCCAGTTCCAGCAGCCTAATATAGAAACTGTTTGATATTAGTCTCAGCTTCCCTTCTCACCAGAATGAGGTGGAATGAGTTGGGATGCACTGTCAGTTGGTATTTTGTAAATTCAGAACCAGTCTGGTGCACTCTCAGGGTATGGTTTCTGCAGCATTCTGTGAGGGGAGTTCCAGCAGGTGGGGCTGAGGTCTAACCAGGCTTCAAGTCTCATCAGGCTTTTCTGTGCGGTGTCTGATTTATAGAAATTAGATTCACCTGTCCCTATGGCATGACAGTAACTGGTGTCTGATGTGACTCTGGTTCTCAGAAGACTTGGAAGAAATCCAATCATGGAGAATGGGGACCAATCCTCCGCTCAGTGATGCCAAAGAGCACAGCCTTCGTGGGCATACTCCATGAGTGAGTTCACTCCTTCTGCTCAAACTTCCAGTCTGCTTCAATGGCTTACAAGAGCTGCCAGGCACAGAGGAGAGGCGAATTGGGCTCCCCTTCTCCTTCCAATTCAAATACCTCAAAGCATAGTCTTCTCTGTAACTATTTCACTCACATTCTGCAAGGCAAACTCTGAGCCACCAAAACCTGCTGGGATATTGTGACAGAGTTTGCTCTGATCTCTTATCTCTTGGGCCATATGTGCTGCAAGATTGTCCCATGATGACTCCTGCCTCAGTTCCTCTGGCCAGTTGGGATAAACAGAGAGCTTATGAAGCACCAGTGTACAGTGCACCTCAGTATTACCTATTTTAGGGAGCATGTTTGTTTTTAAGATATACATGAGAGTGGAGTGTACTTTGTCATAACCTTCATGTCCATACCATGGAGTATAACTTCCTATTCTTGTAATTGTGCAAGAGTTGGAGTTACACTGGCTGTGTATTCATGTATGAACATAGGAAAGTTACATCTGATTCATTCTGCTCTCTTTCCTTTTCTCATACTTCTTTCTTCCCTTCTTTCCCCTTTGTCTAATCCAATGTACTTCTATTCTTCTCTCCCTCCTTTCCCTTTTACTGTGTTTTGGCATTCTCATTTCCTAGCTAAACATCCTTTGGTGTTTTGGGATTGCCTTATTTCACTTAGCATGATAGTCTCCAGTTCCATCCATTTACTGGCAAATAAAATAATTTATCTTTATGACTGTGTATTATTCCATTGTGTATATATACCACATATTCTTTATGCATTCACCTGGTGAAGGGAACCTAGGTTGCTTCCAAAGATTAGCTAATGAGCTGCTATAAACTGTGATGTGACTGTGTCACATAGTTTACTGATTTTTAGTCCTTTGAGTGTCTGCTAAGGAGTGGGATAACTGCATCAAATTGTGGTTCCCTTCCATGTTTTTGAAGGTATCTCCATGTTGCTTTCCAATTGGTTGCACCAATTTGGAGCCCCAGGAGCAAGGTATGAGTGTACCTTTTCCCCCATATTCTCACCAGCATTTAATGTTACTTATATTCATGGTAATTGCCATTCTGAATGGAGTGAGATGGAATCTCAGTGTAGTTTAAATTTGCATTTCTCTAATTTCTAGAGATGTTGAACATTTTTTCATGAGTTTGTTGACCATATTTATTCCTCTCTGAAGTGTCTGTTCAGATCCTTTGTCCATTTCTTCATTGTGTTATTTATTTTTGTGGCGTTAAGTTTTTTGTGATTTTTTTTATATATCCTGGAGATTAAAACTCTATCTGAGATGCAGGTGACAAAGATTTTCTCCCATTCTGTGGGCTCTCTTCATGTTCCAGATTGTTTCTTTTGCTGTGAAGAAGCTTTTTAATTTGATACTATATCATTTATTGATCCTTGATTTTACTTCTTGGGTTTTAGGAGTCTTGTTGATGAATTCAGTTCCTAAACCAACATGATGGAGGTTTGGTACTCTCTTTTATTCTAGTTGACACAGGTTCTGTGGTCTAATGCCAAGATTCTTGATCCACTTTGTGTTTAATTTTGTGCAGGGTGAGAGATAGGGCTTTAATTTCATTTTGCTACATACAGATTTCCAGTTTTCCCAGTACAATTTGTTGAAGAGTCTTCTCTTCTCTAAAGTATGTTCGTGGTGTCCTTGTCTAGGATGAGATAAATATATTTATTTTGGTTTGTCTGAGGAGAGTCATCCATTACTGGTATGAGAGCTGTAAGAAGCTGGAGCCATTAACCAGAAATGCCTTGTCTCAGGAAATCACAGTCAGATATCCACTGTTTGAGAATGTCAAAGCCTTACAGTATTCTGTATTAGCTCACCACTCAGGCTTTACTAGAAGTACCGGAGATGGGAGTGCCTACCCTTAGAGCCAATGGTCTGCTTACCCCTGCCCCTGTTTTTTCTCAAAGAAACTTCTACCAGTCACTTTCGATCTCTACCCATATAAATAAAGCAAATGTGGGCTCCCTCTTTTATTATAGCCAGATCCTTCTGGAGTGCTCAACTAGGAAAGCCCTTGCTCTTGAGATATTCTTGCATTTTGTCTTTTATTTCTGATATATACATTTCATAGCTTTTATTTTGCAAGCAGCCCATTCCTGCAACAGGAACCCTTTCCCTTGCTCACACGGCACATGAATGAGATTTGTCTCTGTGTCTTCTATTCGGTGCCATGTGTGTTTTGGTGATAGTACCATGTGGTTTTAGTTGCTATAGCTCTGTAATATAATTTAAGATCAGATATTGTGATGCCTCCTGTTTCATTTTTCTCCCTAACAATAGCTTTGTTTAGTCTAGGTTTATTATTATTTATTAATCCAAATTAATGTCATGTTTTTTTATATTTTTCTGTAGAACATTATTGGAATCTCAATAGGAATTGCATGAAATATGTACAATACTTTTTGTAGCATGGCCATTTAGACAAGATGAATTCTAGGCAGCTATTTGATCTCAGATTTTTCCATACCAAATCTGTGTTCTCCTTTCCTCTGGCGAATCAGCATTGCTATTGCTGCTTTTCTGCATTGGTGTGGTAGGTGGGTCAGCTCCAATGTATTCTTTCTTTGTTGATTATAATCATATATCTGATTCAAAAGCCACATTGAGTATCCAATACTGAATTTTAGAGCAATCCCTCTTTCTTCCTCCTCACTGAGAAGCTTGAAGACAGGCTGCTTATTTCCAGAACCACTGCATGACTTGGACTGCAGGTGAATTCCTCTAAGAACCCACTGCAGGGGTGCTCTGCCTGGACTTCGGGAGATGCACTCTTGATTTAAGGAAGTGACTGATCAACTAGGGTCTCCCCTGCACTAGAGCTGGCAGGACTTTCTTTTCACAATTGGATTTTATATTGCTTGATCTGCTTCAAGGACCCTGCTGTTTCAGACACATCTTATTTTTTTCCTAACTTCTTTCCAAGCGTTGCTAATAGTATGAGGTTATGTGCTTTTCTGCTGCCTCTTTTTCTCTCTGCCATCTCACTGCATTTCTCCTACCATGGTCTGAACTCATGTTGGGGAAATCTGACCTTATTTTTACTCTGATGACCAATCTCCAAGTCTCTGCAGCTCTCAGACTTTGTAATATTGGGCCTTAGTAAATTTCTTTTGTCACCCACCTCTCAGATCTATCGTTTTCATTGTCTTCTTTCTATGTTGTGAGAGGATCATGAGTTGCTCTCTAGCTCATTTCTGCCATCTTAAAACTTGCCATATGTGTTTTTAAAAGTCAAAAAATCTGCCTGGCATACCGTATGTGTTCAATTATCTTAGAAAATATATATATATATGTGTGTATATATGTGTGTGTATATATATATATATACACACACACAATGTATATATATACAAACACACACACACAAGTGGATATGAACAGGTGTATAGCTTACACGTAGGAACATCTTGAATTGATTTTACTGAAGGTGAATGAAGACAGCTCACCCCAGGTTTCTGTACAAGGGACATCAGAACACACAAGACCCAGCCATTGGTGGAAATATCCAATTAGTCTCAGAAACATGAGCTACAATTTGAAATATTAGGGTTGGCCTCAAACTGTCCCACATCCACCATTGAACACTGGTGATTTTTTGCAGTGAACTATTTACTCTTAATATCCATGTTGATCACAACTGTTTCTTTTCCCATAAAGAGCCAAAACTAATCTCCTCAAATTAGTCATCATGCTTAAACAGTGTTTTTTTTTTATTTTGTGTGCATGTGTTTTATTCCCATCTCACACATGAGTCTGACAGTTGTATTTTCATTGAAACAGAACAATTATTTTCCACTCCTGACATTTAATTCTATATGACTTTATCTTCATTTCTGCACAACCGGTTCTAATGGGTTTAAATGTTTTTCAATGTTTCCCTCATTTCTATGAGACACATTTTCATCTTCATTAGCAGCCAAAATAATATAAGAAAATTTGTAACATCACTTATTTACACATTTCCATTAGGAAGAGGTCAATGAAAGTTTTTCTGGACCAACCACTATGTCTGTAACAGATGCATAGTGCCTTGTTGTGACTGGACTGGAGCCAAAGCCACATAGACAAGCCCTGTGTCATCTGAATCTCCTCTTTACTCACAGAAAATCTGGGCCTCAAAACTGTACAAACATCCCTTTGTTCTTCAGTCACTTATCGTGTGCTTTCTCCCTCTCTCCTCATATCATCCATTACAAATTAGAAATGCTCTCTTCTATCATTTTAGAAGACAGTCCTTGGCTACTTTATGCCCAGAGAAACACATACACATACCCCTTGATTTCTGTGATAACTGAGTGATGATGGTGTTTTCTAGATATTTCCCCTTATGCCTTCTCTTCAAGCTGAAATTCTTTAAAGTGTTACCAGACTGGGAGAGTTTCTATCTGAAGATCAGGTCTCAGAGTGTTGGTTAATGATAACTGAAAATGAAATCTATAACATCAAGAACAACAAAGCAGGAGAGGGTCATTGCCAAACCAGTGTCCTAAGCAGTGCTCAGTACAGGATCAGGATTGTTTTAGACCAACTATCACTAAGGCCTCAGCAGTGTATTATGATCTATGGATGACATCATCACAGTACAGACACTTAGGCAGTTCACACAGCACTTCAGATTTCTAAAGTGCATTACCCAAGAAGACACATTTGTATAGTGAAAATTCTATTATTAAGTAGAACTTTCCAAACTTGTACTTGATAGCAAAAATAGTGACATGATATAGATTATACAAAGGAAGTTTTTCTATGTGCCTAGAGATACCACGTTATGCAAACTGGAAAGAGCTAGGCAATATCAGAGGGGATCAGGTTTCCATCCATGCTTATCTCATAGAAATAGTAAAGACTTTATCTCACTAGTCCACTTTATATTATGTAGAAATATAGGTGAGAGGCATGCTGGAATGTCCATGTCCCTACTGATCACACACACACAAATACACACACTCATAGCACACACACTCACATATACACATATTTTGACTCTAACACATATTCACCCTCACTCATAAATTATATCTCTATAGGACAAAATTTCCTGTTGTTTTCAATATTAATTTAGAGCCTGTTAAGTCGCTTAACCAAAATTACATGTACTCACAGCAATTTTTGTGAGACTTGAACCAGAACATGAAGAAAATGTAGCACTAGTGGATCCTGAATTAATTATTTAACAAGTGGAAACACATTTGTACGTTAACAATTTTTAGTAACAACTGTTCTCAGAGCAGATAGTTTCAAGAAAATAAAGAAAAAAACTTTGCACAAGGAATATGTATCTGAGATCCAAAATTGGACTAATCACAAATTTTCTCCAACAACCTACCCTGGCAGTATATGCAATGTGACTTTTAAATCCCTCCTAAATACAATCTTGGCAGAAATAGACAGCAAACTCTCATACCTATGATGGTGTTGAAAACTTCCTAATCATTAAGTATTTGCTGTAAGTGATAATTGAGTGTGTATTATACAGAACATTTAATCCCAGGAAATATCTTGAACAATTTCTTCCATTTGGCATTTTAAGTGCCTTCCCCATACATAGGATCTGTTATCAAAATCATTTTTCCTGTTAAGTTTTTTTTCCTTTAGTCAAAGTCTACTGCTCCCACTATTCACTGATCTTAACTCAGATGTGGATGAGGACAGCAGTACTGTGCTGGGTATGAATGTGAGGTAGCTACTAGCCCACAGTACGCTGCATTATGCACATTTAGCTGATTTTGAAATTTTTTCTACAATATTTATTGCACTGTCACATATTAATCACACTTTATAAGTCTCATATTTCTACCATTGTAAATACAATTTGCCCACTTTCTTATAGTTTACTCCCTTTCATTATTACCTATAATTTGAAAAAGTTGTACAGATCTAGCAAAATGAGTACAGAATAAATGGATGACAAAAGAATAAAGTAAGCCATTCAGTAAATATTGTTCAGAGCTCTCTGTAACCTGATTTTATTCCTTTGTGTTTGAACAATTAACAAGATATTGGAGCCTATGAATCCGTATCCCATAATGTAAAAGTAGATTTGGAATACTCATGCCACAACCTCAAAATGGTAAAATCAAACATATGGTAAAAAATAAAATCAAATAATTTTAAGTATTCAAAGTATTATAGATACTTTCAAAGTATCTATTCAAAGTATTATAGATATTCAAAGTATTATAGATAATATTTATCTTCATTTTTATCAGAGTTTTATTGTTTTACTTTATGACGATTCTAGAATTTTAAAGTTGCTTAGGTTATATTCTTTTTGTTTGTTTGTTTGGAACCAGGAATTGAACCCAGGGGCACTCGGCCACTGAGCCACATCCCCAGCCCTATTTTGTATTTTATTTAGAGACAGGGTCTCACTGAGTTGCTTAGGGCCTCGCTAAGTTGCTGAGGCTGGCTTTGAACTTGCGATCCTCCTGACTCAGCCTCCCAAGTTGCTTGGATTACAAGCGTGCGCCACCACACCCGGCTTAGGTTATATTCTTATATCCCATTTTTTAGAACATTTTTACTTCTAGGTTGTTTTTGTTTTGGTTTTGGTAATGGGGATTGAATCCAATGGTATATAACCACTGAGCCACATCCCCAACCCTTTGTTATGTTTTATTGAGTGACAGGGACTCACTATGTTGCTTATGGCCTCAGTAAGTTGATGAGGCTGACTTTGAATTAGACATCCTCCTACCTCAGAAATCTGAGACACTGGAATTATAGGTATGCACCCCCATACCTGGCTACTTTTATGTTTTCCAATGATAAAAACTGCTAATGAAATGCAAATCATTTCTTTTAGTTCTATACTTTAAAACCAATTTAATACAAAAATATGAAATGTCTTTTATTTAAAAATGTTCATTGTTTTCATAAAAGTGACATTTTATTGCCCAGAAAAAAAATGCTCTAAATTTATATTAATAAGGTAAAGTTCTCTGGAAATGAGAAAACACTAATTTTTTAAAAAATGTCTTTAGGGATGGGGTCGGGGTGGGGAGGTAAGAATAATAACAGAATGTGTGACAGATACCATTGCCCTGTGTACATGCATGAACACACAGATGGTATGACTCTACTTTGTGTACAACCAGTGAAACAATAGCTGTACTCCATTTGTGTTCAATGAATCAATAAGTAAATAAAAAAGAAATAAATAAAAAATAAAAAGAAATAAATAAAGCACTGACCTATTACAAAACATTTAGAATGAGAAAAAAATGTCTTTGAAGTACAGGTACACAAATATACATATTTGAAGTATGAAATGTAATGATTTTTAATAATTTTCAGAGATGCAGAATTATATATGAAATCCATTTTTTGAACATTTACATTAATTCAGAAGGATCATGTGTGCTCACAGGCAGGCATTTCTTTTCCCCATCCCATGTAATAAGATCAGAAAACCACAATTTTTTGTCAAGTATGAGACACCTGTATTTATGTGGGTTTGTCTCTCTGTCCTCTATTCTGTACCATTGATCTACCTGTCTATTTTGGTACCAATACCATGCTGTTTTTGTTACTATTGCTCTGTAATATAGTTGAAGGTCCAGTATTGTGATATCCCCTGCTTTGCTCTTCTTGCTAAGAATTGCTTTAGCTATTCTGGGTCTCTTATTCCTCCAAATGAATTTCATGATTGCTTGCTCTATTTCTATGAGGTCCATGATTTGGATTTTAATCAAATTGCATTGAATTTGTATAGCACTTTTGGTAGTATGACCATTTTGACTATATTAATTCTGCCTATCCAAGAACATGGGAGATCTTTCCATCTTCTCAGATTATCTTTAATTTCTTTCTTTAGTATTCTGTAGTTCTCATTGTTGAAGTCTTTCACCTCTTTTGTTAGATTGATCCCCAAGTATTTTATTTTTTGAGTTATTGTGAATGGTATAGTTTTCCTAATTTCTCTCTCAGAGGATGCATCACTTTAGAATGAAATTGCATTAGATTTATGAGCATTAATTTTATATCCTGCTACTTTACTGAATTCATTTATGAGTTCCAGAAATTTTCTGGTGGAATTTTTAGGGTCTTCTAAATAGAGAATCATGTAATCAGCAATAGAGATAGTTTGAACTCCACTTTTCCTATTCCTATTCCTCTAATTTCTTTGGTCTGTCTAATTGCTCTGGCTAGAGTTTCAAGGATGATGTTGAATAGTAGTGGCAAAAGAGGGCATCCCTGCCTTGTTTCAGTTATCAGGAGGAATGCTTTCAATTTTTCTCCATTTAAAATGATGTTAGTTGTGGGTTTAGCATAGATAGCCTTTACAATGTTAAGGAACATTCCTACTATCCCTATTTTTTCTAGCGTTTTGAGCATGAAGGGGTGCTGTATTTTATCAAATACTTTTTCTGCATCTATTGAAATAATCATGTGGTTCTTGACTTTAAGTCTGTTGATGTGGTGAATTACATTTATTGATTTCTGGATGTTGAACCACCCTTGCATCCCCAGAATGAAAGCCACTTGATCATGGTGCATTATCTTTTTAATACGCTTTTGTATGCAATTTGCTAAAATTTTGTTAAGAATTTTTGCATTAGGGATATTGGTCTGAAATTTTCTTTCCTCGATGTGTCCTTCTCTGGTTTTGGTATGAGGGTGATATTAAGTTCATAGAATGAGTTTGGAAGGGTTCCCTCCTTCTCTATTTCATGAAATACTTTGAGGAGTATTGGAATGAACTTTTCTTTGAAGGTCTTATAGAACTCGGCTGTGAATCCATCAGGTCTTGGACTTTTCTCTGTTGGTAGGCTTTTGATGACTTCTTCTATTTCATTGCTTGAAATTGATCTATTTAAATTGCGTATGTCCTCCAGATTCATACTTGACAAAGGAGCCAAAAGCATACAATGGAGAAAAGATAGCCTCTTCAACAAATGGTGCTGGGAAAACTGGAAATCCATATGCAGAAAAATGAAACTAAACCCATATCTCTCACCTTGCACAAAACTCAACTCAAAATGGATCAAGGACCTAGGAATTAGACCAGAGACCCTGCACCTCATAGAAGAGAATTAGGTCCAAATCTCCATCATGTTGGCCTAGGACCAGATTTCCTTAACATGATTCCCAAAGCGTAAGAAATAAAGCAGGAATCAATGATTGGGATAGAGTCAAACTAAAAAGCTTTTTCTCAGCAAAGGAAACAATCAGAAATGTGAAGAGAGACCCTTCAGAGTGGGAGAAAATCTTTGCCACACACACTTCAGATAGAGCACTAATCTCCAGAATCTACAAAGTACTCAAAAATCTTTACACCAAGAATAAAAATAACCCAATCAATAAATGGGCCAAGGAAATGAACAGACACAACAGAAGAAGATCTACAAGCAATCAACAGATCTATGAAAAAATGTTCAACATCCCTAGTTATAAGAGAAATGCAAGTCAAAACCACCTTAAGATTTCATCTTACCCCCATTAGAATGCCTTTTATTTAAAATACATGCAACAACAGGTGTTGGCGAGGATGTGGGGAAAAGGGTACACTCATACATTGCTGTTGGGATTGCAAGTTGGTGCAGCCACTCTGGAAAGCAGTGTGGAGATTCCTTAGAAAACTTGGAATGGATCCACCATTTGACCAAACTATCCCACTCCTTGGCCTATAACCAAAGGACTTCAAATCAATATAACTACAGTGATTAGAGATTACTATCATGACTAAAAAGGAAATATCACAAGAGACAACATTGAAATACAAAGCATAGTTAGAAAGAAAATCTATACTCCAACAAAATAGAAACCCTGAAGGCATTGACAAGTTTCTAGACACATATGATCCTCCTAAACCAAATCAGGAAGACCTACACAGTTTAGACACATCAATTTCAAGAAATGAAATATAAGAAGACATCAAAAGCCTACCAACCAAGAAAAACCAGGGACCAGATGGATTCTCAGCTGAGTTCTACAAGATTTTTGCTGACAGCTGATGTCATGTGCAAAAACTTCTCTGCATAGAAGAGGAACTTACCACAAATATGGTGGGGGTTTCTACTTAATTATATAAGGGTCTTCTGCTAGGGGCTCTGGCCTGATTCAATGCCAGCTGTAAGCATTCATCATCTGGGCCATCAATATTCAGGTTAAACATGGCCTGACTCATGCTCAATTCTCTTGTTACCTGAACCAGGTCTGAATATGACTGTCACTTGTTTATGGTCTCAGGTATTAGATTTGGAAAATGAAAAATCCCCAGGATAATGTGCACTGGAGAAACGGAGGGAAAAAGAAGACCTTACACTGACATCCTTCACCTCCAGAGACAAAGGTTTTCCAGATTCCAGCTGTAGACAGGGAGGAAGGGTTTTATTACCCATAAAATGAAATCCCTAGAAGGCATTAATCACATTCAAAGCTAGACCCTTGACCCAGAAGATTAAAATCCCAAGCCCTCAAACTGACACTTTCACTGATTGATAGAACAGACTCCAAAAATCTGAGTGCCCCCCCCAAAAACTGATGTGCTCATTAGACCACCCCTCATAATAACCTATATAAATCCAGTCTCTTTCTGCATTTGGTGGTTCCTTTTCCACCAGGAAAGTGGATTCACCATTGCCATGTCTTCCCTGCATTCCCTGTTCCTCTATGAAATTTCATTCCTCATTAAACAGTTGAGCTGATTCATGAGGTTTGCCTACTCTGACACCCTGATGGGAATCCAGAGCCAGGTAACATCCCTGCAAACCCATACTTTCAATCAGTTCAACAGCTGAGGAGGCCTGGAGACTGACCATGATCTGCAGTTACCTCCAAGGCTCTCTGAAAGCTTGGAGGATCCCCAGCCACTTCTCATAGGAGCTATGGCTGAATCTCCAAACTGACTGTATCCCCTACCCCATTGAACATGGGCCTCCCATGCCCTTTGTTGTCCACTTTATGAAGGAGACAATGGGTGGGAGAGAGAGAGAGAGAGAGAGGGTCCAGAACAACTGAGTCCAGCCAGCCAGGGCAACTCTGGTTCTATATGAAGATTTTGGTTTTGAAATCTAACTCTGACACCCCTCAGGGGTACCAGATGTCAACCACCTACTACATTTATGTGGCTTTATGTGGTGTAACCAGAAAAGGGACTTATATCACACCCTTTGTTTGTGTTAAAGGAGACCTACTTCCACTCCTACCCTGATCTTGCCAATTCAGCAAACCTCATGAGTCAGGGACCTACTTGCCATTTTCCTTCTGAATCCACCATCAGCCTTATCTCTTTGGAGAAGTAAGACCCCATTTATTAACCAGGACCCTGTCCCTCATGCAATTTCCTCTCTGCTGGACAGAGATGTCACCCTGAGATTAATTGTGGTTCTGTCCCTTACCACTGGGATTGAAGGAAAGATGTTTGCCCAGTCCCCTTTTGGGAAGTCCAATCCAAGACTGGCACATCAGGTCGCATAAAGAGTGCAGGGGATGGGCTGGGGATATAGCTCAGTTGGTAGAGTGCTTGCATCACAAGTACAAGGTCCTGGGTTCAATCCCTAGCACCACAAAAAAAATGAGTGCAGGGGATGCTTTGCACTCTGTTGTCACCTTTTCTGTCAAGCCTGTCCAAGGATGGAGCTACTCAATCAATTCCCAGGAACACCCCCTTGGGCTGTGTCTCCACAAATTTTAAATACCTCTATTCCCATATTGACCTCTAAATCAAATGCCTCATTAGGCTCAGCACTCAAATCTGGTCATGGTACAAATTGGATAGCCAGCACATGTGGCCCAAATATAGAACTCTTGATAAAGAGATTCTACAAGCTTCTGAAAAATATTTAATCTGAAATGGCTAGTACTTGGAACTCCCCTACCTCCAGTCCTTTACCCTCCTGCATTCAAGACCTTCCATATATCAGCCTTGTACTATGTTACAGCTACTAGTGACTAATTTACAATGCTCTCTCTCATTCACAGTCCCAGAGATAGCTGATGACTCCCTCTTTACAGATCTTGGGGCCATAGAGCCCACTGAGGCCTCTGTCTTCCATCAAGTCCCTCTCCCCAAATCCTCATTGTTCCCCCATCAGATCCTACACCCCAGAGTCCTATGACTCCCCATCAGACTCCCCTTCACAAACTCCAACCTCTCCCTTCCCTTTGCCACCCTCTCCTGGACACAGTCAAAGAACCCTCCCAGCAAGGCATATGTTTCCAGTCAAGAAGTAGCTGGGCTGAAGGGACCATTTGAGTATATATCCCCTTCTCCATGACAGATATGTCCCAAATAGAACACAAATTAGGCTCATTTTCTGAAAACCCTGCCAAGTCTAGGAAGGAATTCACCCATCTCACTCAGGTATACCACTTCACTTGAGCAGACATATTATATATTAACTTCTGCCCTGACCAATGATGAACATGCCACATCTGGCAGGCTGCTAGAGATCATGCAGGTCTCTTGCATGACCAAAATCCAAAAACCTACCCAGCAGCATATGCTGCTGTTCCCTCAGTTGAATGTGACTGGGCATACCAACCTTAGACCCCAGGGTTATCAGGTTACAGCATATGGTCACTTGCCTCCTTGAGGATATGTCAAAAAATTCCCATACTCAATTAAACTGGGAAAGGATAAAGGAAATTACCAGGGACCTGATGAAAATACTGCCCTATTTTGGGCCTGACTTACTGAGACCTCCACCAAATAAACAAATTTGGAAGTCAACAGCCCTGGTGGCAGTCTCTCTATATATTTTAACTTTATCAGCAGATCTGCACCTGACCAGCAGGAAACTCAGACACTTAGAGAAGAGTCCCAAAGCCTCCCAGAAGCAATTGCTAAATACTGCTTTCCAGATCTTTAGCAATAGGGAAGATAAGGCCAAAGAGGAGAAGAGAAAGCCTCAGTTCCATGCCTCAGCCATCCCCAGACCCAAGAAAGCCACTGCTGCTCACAGCCCCACCAGACCCTCTAAACAGGGTCTCCTGGCCCTGTTTCCAATGTGGACAAATGGGACATTGCACAAAGCTTGTCAAAATCCAAGGCCCCCAACCAAGCCCTGCCCCAAATGTGGACAATGGGAACACTGGAAAGTGGACTGTCCCTAGGGAAGAACACCTCTCCCCTCAATGCAGCCAGCTTCATAAGTCCCCACATATTTCTGAGAAACCCAAGTGGCAGGGAAATATTATCCTGAAGAGTTTTTAAGGGCATAACTAACTGATAAATATTCTCCCTTAACTCTGACCAACCCAGCAGCCAATGGCATGTCTCAGTAAGGAGTCTAATGATGTTTCCTAATTCTCTTCATCCTAACCTGACTTGATTATGAACCAGGGGAAAAGGGTTAAAAATCCCTATGCAGTAATTTCCCTGGCCAGGCCTCCTGAAGCCTGCATTGGAATGTAAACTTCAAAAGTCAGCAGGCCCAACAGGGGACCAACCTGAGACTGAAGAAAAACAGTGTCTGTTTTAACTTCTGGGAGCCAACACAGAAAAATGGTTTTAAGACTTTCTCTCTCTTCTTCCCTCCCTCCCTTTCTCTCATACTGCTTTACTGAAATAATTAACGTCCCTGTCATTTTTTCCAGGACTCTTGTTTTATCTTTAATTCCATGTTTTTTGAGTTCATAATTTTGATCCTACATACATAGGTTAATGTTTTTCTAATCAGTCCTATTGTTAGTCAACTCTAGTGTTTTTTAAACAATTACCACATTGCAATGGAGATTCACTACAAAAAGCTACAAGGTCTTTGTTTTTGTGTTATGTGTATATCGTGTTGTCTGCAATATATGTGGGCATGTCTATATATCAAGTACCTATCAAAATTGGCCTATAGATAATGAAAATTCACAAATTAAAATTAAAAATGGATCCAGTACCTTTAATTAATGTAATTTAAAATTTTTGATTTAAGGACTGGGGATGTAGCTGAGCTGGTAGAGTACCTGCCTCACAAGCACA
>JAJEJO010002933.1:90226-102618 GCA_020662805.1 Glaucomys volans | reverse complement strand
AGGCCCTGGGTTCAATCCTCAGCACTGCAAAAATAAAAAAGTTTGATTTAAATTGTGTAAACAAATAAAGGTAAAGATGTCTTTAAAATTTACTTAACTCACAAGTTTCTCTACTTGGTCAAACTAACATGATGTTTATTATAAAATTGTTTCTAGGACATTTCTTCAACAAGGACAAGATGGAAAACGCTGTTCGATACACTTGTCTAATATCTTTGTTTTTACAATAAAAGAAGCAAATCAAGAAAGTATTTAATAGAGATATCTGATTAATTTACAAAGTTAAAATTCTCATGGTTCATATGCCATCAAGTACTCCTAACTTCTTGAATTCCATGGGATTCCATGGGATGATATACTTAAGCATTGTTTATGTTTTCATAAATTGGTAAACAAATGGATGTAATTCTATGTACAAAAGGTCCAAAAGTTTCAACTGTGTTTTCAATTAGAGTATTATAAATAACAAAGTATTTCCTCATATTAAAATGCAATCATTTACCTAAAGTAAAACATTGGACAATTAACACTAAAGGGCAGCACACACCACAAGACAAGGAGACATCCAGGAAGCTCCATGCAAAACATTCTTGGGCAACAGCGTCTCTTAACCATGAGAATGATGGGGAGACAAAGGAGTCAACCCCCATGTTCCAGTGGCTCAGAGTAGAAGAGTGATCATTGCAGAAGAGAGCTTTACTTTGCACTTTGCAAAGCATGAGGGTCTCAGAATTTTCTTCCTGCTCTCTTTAATGGTCAACTACATTCACATTATATACGATCATCCATACACCTAGTCTCACATCCTCATATTCAACCAGCCACAAACTAAAACCATTCATGAAAAAAAAAGTTGTCTGTAGTGAATATATGGAGCCTTATTTTCCCTATCACTATTATCTAAGCAATACAGTATAAAAGCTCTAGAGCATTTACATCCTATTAGATATTGCAAATCATCCAGAGATGATTGAAGGTATACAAAAGAATGCATCTAGGTAATATATAAGTATTCTGCTATTTTATATAAGGGACTCCATCTTTGGTATCCACAAGGGATCCTGAAACTAGTCCCCTATGGACACAGATAGACAGCTATAAATAAGCAATATTGCCTGTGTCAGACAAGAACATGTGATCCGCTAAAAAGAAATATGGATTCTTACACAGGAGTGAAAAATGATTCTTTCACCAATTTGGAACTGAATTTAAAACACAGAAAGAAACAGATTTCCTCTGAGCATTTTACACTACCAGACATGATTGTGAGGTACTAGCAAAAACAAAATCCTCTGGCTCTCCCTGCCTTACAGGGAACCCAGGATAGGACCTTATTTTCCAGGTAAAGATATTGAGGGAGTTTAATCAGCATCTTTCTTGTAGAATCAGTGCATCGCCCTGTCCTCTGAGACCTACAAAAAATTGACTGTGATCCCCTTCCTTGCAAATGGTTTAGTGTCAGCCTTTTCATCACTGTTAACAAAAGAGCTGGCAAGAAAAATGTAAAGGAAGATAATTGTTTATGGGACTAATGATTTCAGAGGTTTCAGTCTGTAGACAGCTAACTCCATTGCAGTGGGCCTGAGATGAAACAGAACATTGTGGTGGAAGGGTGTGGAGGAGAAAGTAGCTCAGGACATGGTAATTAGGAAGCAGAGAAAGAACTCTGCTCACAAGGCACACAATAAAAACATCCAGACATGCCTCAGAAACACACCTCCTCCAGCCACACCTACCTGCTTATATTGACCACCCAGTTATTTCATTCAAGTGGATGAATCCATTGATTAAATTAAGACTCTCAGAAACCAATCATTTTACCTCTAAACTTACTTGCATCGTCTAACACTTAAACTTTTGGAAGACACCTCATATCTGAATCATAACCGTTTTATTAATTATTAGTTAATTGTTAATTATTAAGTAGTGCACCAACACTGTAGAATGGAACAGAAACTCAGTTGGATGGGGATGAAGTGAGAGCTGTTGACAGTCACCTCTGTACTGGATTCTGGAGGCTGGTGGAACACTTCTGTCAGATGTCATGGGAAATAGACATATCTGCCTTCTACAAGTGTCAGAAAGGGTCAAAGATTTGGCAAAACCTGAGGCTAACCCCTGTATTGAAACCAAAGAAAGTCATCTGCACTCTTCTTTTCCTCTTTAAGGACTCATGTAGACATAAGGGAATTAGAGTTTTATTTGAAAAGTAGAAAAACTGCATAACGTAGGCCTACCACCATTCTCCCACCCAGCAATTATTTCAAGGTGAAGGAAATGCTGAAAGGGAACAACAGCAAAGGCGATCTTTTTTTTATTTTTTATTTTTTTAATTTATTTAATTTTGATTCATTGAACACAAATGGAGTACAGCTATTGTTTCTCTGGTTGTACACAAACTAGAGTCACACCATCTGTGCGTTCATACGTGTACACAGGGCAATGATGTCTGTTACACATTCTGTTATTATTCTTACCCCCCTACCCTGACCCCACCCCTCCCTTCCCTCTATGCTAGCTATCCTTCCTCCATTTTTGCCATCCTTCCACCCGCATTATGCATCATCATTCATTTATCAGAGAGACCATTCAACCTTTGGATTTTTGGTGTTGGCTAATCTCACTTAGCATGACAGTCTCCAACATCATCCATTTACCTGCAAATGCCATAACTTTATTCTTCTTTATGGCTGAGTAATATTCCATTGGGTATATATACCACAGTTTCTTTATCTATTCTTCTATTGAAGGGCATCTAGGTTGGTTCCACAATCTAGCTATTGTGAATTGAGCAGCTATGAACATTGATGTGGCTGCATCACTGTAGTAATCTGATTTTAAGTCCTTTGGGTATAGGCCAAGGAGTGGAATAGCTGGGTCAAATGGTGGATCCATTCCAAGTTTTCTAAGGAATCTCCACACTGCTTTCCAGAGTGGCTGCACCAACTTGCACTCCCACCAGCAATGCATGAGTGTACACTTTTCCCCACATCCTCGCCAACACCTGTTGTTGCCTGTATTCTTAATAAAAGACATTCTAATTGGGGTAAGATGAAATCTTAAGGTGGTTTTGATTTACATTTCTCTTATAATGAGGGATGTTGAACATTTTTTCATAAATCTGTTGGTTGCTTGTAGATCTTCTTCTGTAGTGTCTGTTCATTTCCTTGGTCCATTTATCGATTGGGTTATTAGTGTTCTTGGTGTAAAGATTTTTGAGTACTTTGTAGATTCTGGAGATTAGTGCTCTATCTGAAGTGTGTGTGGCAAAGATTTTCTCCCACTCTGAAGGCTCTCTCTTCACATTGCTGATTGTTTCCTTTGCTGAGAAAAAGTTTTTTAGTTTGACTCTATCCCAATCATTGATTCCTGCTTTTATTTCTTGTGCTTTGGGAGTCATGTTAAGGAAATCTGGTCCTAGGCCAACGTGATGAAGATTTGGACCTATTTTCTCTTCTACTAGGTGCAGGGTCTTTGGTCAAATTCCTAGGTCCTTGATCCATTTTGAGTTGAGTTTTGTACAAGGTGAGAGATATGGGTTTAGTTTCATTTTTCTGCATATGGATTTCCAGTTTTCCCAGCACCATTTGTTGAAGAGACTATCTTTTCTCCATTGTATGCTTTTGGCTCCTTTGTCAAGTATGAGATACCTGTATTTATGTGGGTTTGCCTCTGTGTCCTCCATTCTGTACCATTGATCTACCTGTCTATTTTGTTGCCAATATCATGCTGTTTTTGTTATTATTGCTCTTTAGTATAGTTGAAGGTCTGGTATTGTGATACCTCCTGCTTCGCTCTTCTTGCTAAGAATTGTTTTAGCTATTCTTGGTCTCTTATTCCTCCAAATGAATTTCATGATTGCTTGCCCTAATTCTATGAGGCCTATCATTGGGATGTTAATTGGAATTGCACTGAATTTGCATGGTGCTTTTGGTAGTATGGCCATTTTGACTATATTAATTCTGCCTATCCAAGAACATGGGAGATCTTTCCATCTTCTCAGACTTTCTTTAATTTCATTCTTTAGTGTTCTGTAGTTCTCATTGTAGAGGTTTTTCACCTCAGCAAAGGCGATCTTAATCTTTAATTTATTCACAGATACCTCCACTAACTTTAACAGATTTTTGTTGTCACTGAAATGTCTCCATAATAATCCCACCATTATATGAACATGGAGCCTCCCTTTACAGGGATTTTATTTAGTAGTTATCAATTACTGTCTCACAAAAAGCATATACTAGCACCCACTGCAAGTTCCACTATCCCAGACTCTCTGAGCGGTAGCATACCCCTGAACAGATTCCGTGTAGACAAAGAAACATTTATGAAACTCTAAGATGCAGCCATGGCCTTGCTATCTGCCTCACAGGTTAGCAGTTCTCGGTCAGTGCAATGGTGACACCCAGGGGCCATTGGACCTGTCTAGAGGTATTTTTGATTGTCAAAAATTGAGGGGGTTAGGGTTATGGTCTCACATAAGTAGGTAGGAACCATGGATGCTGCTAAACACATCATCATTCATCTTTTCACTAATGTTTATCCTGCTGAGGCTCAAGAAACCTGGTCTAGATCATAAGTGCTACACAGGGAGGCTCTGGGCCTTTTTTAGTTCATTATTTTGTCCCAAGCATTTAAAGCACAGTGAAAGCCTCACAGTAGGTGAGAAAATGAGGAAAGAAATAAAAGAGGAGAGGGAGACATATGGCATATTCTCAGGAGAAACTGAAAGCATGGAGGCAGGAGAATTACTAATTTGGGCCTGATCTTTCTGTCAAAGAGTTTGACCAACCTTCCAAAAATTTCCCAGTTCAAGTCCAGTTGTCAATGTGCAACCAGATGCCCCTTCTTGAATAGCAAGCAAGATTCCTCCTAAGAAGTGAACCCCAGTTGACAAAATGGTCTTTCCTTCTCTATCCCAAGCAAGCACAGTGAATCATTGAGCCCTTGAGTTTCATGCACACACACACAAACTAACATGTAGATCCCTCAGAATCCACTGCCCCATGCTGAAGCTGTGGACGTGGGAAGGTGTTATGCCAGATGCAAGAAAAACCTGTTGAATTCTGATCCTGTGCATTGCAGAGTGGTCTGTGCAGTGCTTCCAAGATGCCATCCAAGAGAAGAAATACTCCAGTGAGACACAATGTCATGCAAAGCCAGCCACTGCCTCTCCTCTCTGAAAAGTCTGTCCTTGTCCCAAGCATCCTGAGCTCACTCCAGGCAGCCACCTCCTGGTCGCAGATTGAGGATCAAAGGACAGAGAAGAGACTATTGACAAGTATTTTAATTCTCTGCTCTGCTGGCTAAGTTTTATGTCATACTGGAAGATTCTCCATTAAAACAGAGAGTCCTGCTGCTCTGCAGTCACCTAGAAGTCTGCTAGGTGTCCATGAATCATGCAAAATAGAAGAGCAAAAAGAGGCAGTGGCCTGGAGAGACCAGATTTCAACTGACAGAAAACCAACTCAAAATAACATAGGCAAGGATGAAGAGTTGTTTCCTTGTACAAGTAAAACCCCTGTGGTTAGTTCTGACTGCAGGCACTGCAGGTTTCAGTGATCACTGCCTTTCACCCCTTCTTTTCCATTCCATTTGCTGACCTTCCCTGTAGCCACAAGATAGAAGTAGGCTTTACATGCTCATTTCCTACCACTCATTTGTGGGTCTCTGAAACAGTCTGTTTGGAAGAGGCCAACCCAGCTTGGCAGGCCAAGTGCCTCCTTGTTCGAGGACTTCCATACTCTGACTTCTTAGGCCTAGTCATCTGCCCCACTAACCCCACATGGGGAGAAATGCAGAGAGAGGAGTCCCAGGAGCAATCAGGAGCTTCTCCTGAAGAGAAAACAGGTACAGGAGAGAGATAACCTCTGGGTTGACTTCCCTTTGATCTGAAGGAGAATAGTGTCCATACCATAGAACTGGGAAGCTTTCATCAATGTCAGCTCATGGTACTGTCCAAGAACCCAGGGACCAGGATATCAACACTTCATAGATTAGGAGAGCAGAGTTCAGGGTAAACTTCCTGTCCAAGCCACCAACCTTGAAAGTTTAACAGTCAGAATGTGAAGCCAAATTCAGTCTCCAAAAGTGTGTTTTGAGACAATTGTGGCCTCCCAGCTCACTGCTTGTCTTCTTCAAGTACAGAAAGATTATCATTGACCTAAAGAAGGAAGAGGGGAAGAGGGGAGGCTCCCTGACAACACCTCAAGGAGGCCCTGCACCAGTCAGTTCACTGTTGATTTGGGGATGCTTCCTACCTGCTCCTGTCTTCCAGAGGTTTCCACACATTCATGTCCACATCAGGTTTGCAACTTTGGTACTTATAGTATTTTTTGGTTTTTTTGTTTTGTTTTGTTTTCTCATTTTTCTTAAGTCAACTGTCCTGTTATACTTTCAAAAACATATTTAAAACTTCAACTGTTTGTGGCAATTGTCAATCAAAAGGAGTACCACTTGCCTCAAATAAAAATTTACTTCAAAGTCCTATAGAATTACTAAGTCAAATACTGGCCATCTGTGCACCACTCAAAATTGTCCCACATCTGAGGAAGGGTTTTCATACTCAGTTTGGAGAATTAGAGCTGCTGGTTTCCACCACAACACAAGTGATCCTTCTGCTCCTCTGCTACATGAAATTCTCCAGGCATGCCTATAATGACCCTCATACTCTGAGAGCAAGGTGAGGGAAGTCCCAGTTCTGCTTAAAGAGGAGGCCAGGATGATCTACCCAAAATGTGGCCAGTTCACACACCTCACCACCAGCCCCCTGGTTTTGGCCACCATATCCTTAGTTTCTGACCACAAACCCTTGCAGACATATGATCTTATTCATGGAGCATGGTGTCTTCCAACACCTTCTTGCCTGACCATGTAGGCATATCATAACTTCCAATTTACCTCTTCTGTGATTATTGTTCATTATGTATTTTGGAAGAAGAAACCATGTTTGCACAGTGTTCCCAGGAATCCAGGAAGTACTGGGATGCACACAGTCACATCTTTGCCCACAGTCCTTCTGTCCAGCTGCTGCTCTACTGTCTGCCAGAGATGAATCTCCATGGCAACACAGAGGAGTCACCAAGTACAAACCAAGAAGGGACTTTGAGAGCATGCAGGAGAAGCCATTCACTGTGCAGAGAAAAAAGCAAGCCTGAGGATCCTTTCTCCTGATCTTATGTGAACAGTTAAGGCAGAGCTATTTTGGATCAGTATCTCCTGACTCCTGGTCCAATTTTTATTTGTCTAAGAATATTTCCACACCAGATTACATGGAACTCCTAGCTCCAAGGACAGAGATTGCAAACCCTACTCTACAAAAATCTAGTCTCTGAGATACAGCCATGTATTCATAATGACATTCTCTCACCTGGGAGATGAACCACATGACCTACTAGATTCTAATGGACCTATGGAAATAGAAATAAAACACTTGAGTCAACTAAAATGACATAAAGAATCCCACCTCACCCTGACCTCATCTTGAAGACTCCAAGACTTTTTATCCTGTGCATGGGGAAGGCTAAACCAGATGCTGCATGTGGAGTAAATTTCCTTTTTCGGAAAAAAATACGGGGCCACTGTGTCTTCCTGAAGACTGGCTATGGTCTGAGTCCTTTTGTCTCACAGTTACACTCAGCTCCCTGCTAAGCCCTGTTCCACAACTGAATTTCAGTCTAGCTACTTCTGGTTCCTCTCTTGGTGCTGTGGGGGTCACCAGGAGGGGGAACTCTATCACATCTGCCCAGGTGTGCCAAGATAGACCACAACTACACCAGAAAGAGCTGAGCAGGGGTGAGAGACATAAAGAAGCAAAGGGACAAAGTTCCAAACACTTTAAAGGCAGCACTTCTGTCAAAAAATCAGCTTTCCAACAATTGCTGGTCTTATGGGAAAGGGATTTGAGGGAATAGAAATCTTCTCCCAACCAAAAATACTTCCTCTACACTCACTATTTGTTTTTACTGTTTGGGTTAAGATCTTCATATTTCACAGATTATTTTTATAATAGCTAAAATCTGGGAGGATCCCAAATATTGAAGCGGGGCAATATGGCTGAGTGAACCATGGTATAGCTGTTTTATGGCTCTCATGCAAAATTAAGAACGATGGTTTAAAAATATGAATGGGATGGTTTAATTCAGATAATGCTCACATGTAGAAAAAGTAGTATATGGCATGTATGATGGGATTACTATTGGGCTGTCTGATGATGCAGTTCTTGAGCAAAATGTTTCAACCCATATACAACTATAGTGGTGCTAGTGACCTTCTGGGTCAATGTGTAAAACTACAGAAATATATGACCAAAATACAGTCCCTGTTTCCACTCAGAGTCTCACAGCTGCCTGGGACACTGAACTGTGACCTGCCTGCCCTACACAGCTGTCACTGGGAATTCAGGCTGGAAAGCTCATCCAGGATTGCCTAGACTTTCCTGCCTCATGGGAGGTGCCATGCCAAGAAGAATGACCCTGGATTTTGCAGAATGTCTATGGTCTTGAGGGTTTTCCCCCTAAATATGAAGGCTTCATGTGGACATTCATATGGGACTAAAAGTGTCAATGTTGCTGGGTGATCAGCCCTGACCTTGACCTCAGGGAGTTTCCAATCCAGGGTGAATATTCACAGATGAACCCTTTGCTTTTGGCTCCTCCTCTGGTATTATAGGGGAACTCAAGGTCACCTGACCCTTCTGCTAGCATGGCCACAGTTCTCTGTGTCTCTGTCTCTCCCTGTCACCCAGTTCTCCCCAGTAGGAACCCACAAGGGAGTTCCTTCATCAGCACTGCTTAAGGGAATATGTTGACATGCTTCTTGTCAACTCTAACATGAAACTAGAGACCTGGTCTGCTTCCTGTCATCACTTCTTGCTGCTTGCACTGGTCAGAAAATCCTAGGGTAGTGTGGGTCATATGTGCTATGACCAGGAGCCTGTGCAACCAAAAGGACAACACCTGGCCTGATGTGCCCATAAAGGATGGCTGCATTAATTGAACCTCAATAAGCCAAGAGTGTGGTGACCTCAAATTGTGACTCCCAGAGGCACATGGTATACAATGGCTGGGGGGATCTTGGGCACATTTGCTACCTGTCTAAGCTTGACTTAGCTAGGGAATTGACCTTTAGGGAAATGGCCCAACCCTCTCACCAGAATCTGAGGACCTGCCCTGGTTCCCATTACCCAGGCTCCTAGCCCTAATATGCTTCATTTTCTTTCCTCTCCCTGGCTCCCTTCACTCTTCTCACCCCATATACATTTTCTTTTTATCATAGGCAAGACAACTGTATACTGGGCATCCTGGAATCATTGGCCTGTGCCTTAAGTCTCCTGGTCAATCCTTCAAGAGAAATATTTTTCTCACTTCATAAATGGAGTAAAACTGGTCCCCCAAATACCATGGATGCTGTTACAGAGAAGCAAAAGTCAAAAACACTGAAAAGGCAATATCTCTAGTAATGAGAGAAACACAAATTAAAAGTACACTGATATTCCACCCCACTCCAATCATAATAGCCATTATCAAGAATACAAGAAACAGCAAATTTTGGAGAGGATCTGGAGAAAGGAAACACTTACACATTGTTTGTGGGACTACAAATTTTTCAACCTCTCTGGAAGCAGTGTGGAGATTCCTCAAAAAAAAACTAGGAATAAAACTACCCTTTGAACCAATTATACCACTCCTCAACATATATCCAAAGGATTTAAAATCAGCACACTACAGTGACAACCCACATCAATGTTTATAGCAACACAATTCACAACACTAATCTATGGAATCAACCTAAATGCCCATCAACAGAAGAAGGGATAAAGAAATTGTTGTATATATACACAATGGAATATACTCAGCCATAAAGAATGACTTATGACATTTGCCAGTAAAAGGATGGGTGTGGAGAATATCATGCTTTGTGAAATAAGTCAATCCCAAAAAACCAAAGATTGAATATTTTAACTAATTTGAAGATGCTAAAACACAATAAGTGAGGGAGGGAAAGAGAATATGTTCAGTAGATAAGCCAAAGAGGCATGAAAGAAAGCCAGTGGAGATAGGAATAGGAAAGATAGTAGAATGAATCTAGGATAATGTTCCTATGTATGCATAAGAAAATGCCTAATGAACCCCACCATCATGCCTACCTACAAGAATGGGCTTCATAATTAGAATAAGATATATATTATGCTTATAAAATTTTATCAGATGAATTCTACTGTCATGCATAATGAAGAACCAATAAAATAAAATAAGTAAAAAATACTGAATAGGAACATAAAACCAAATTGATGGTATCATAGTCTGATTATGAAATTTGTTTAGATTCTTTCCAGTATTTTCTGGATCTCTCCATCAGTGGAGGCTGCCAAAGGTGTCAGAGCCTGAGATAAAGTAAGGGTTCATGGTGCTGTACAGAGAAACAGAAAGAACCCCACCCCCTGTTGCATTCATCTACAGGTGAAGAGATTCCAGAGAGCAGGTAATCTCAAGACTCTGCACTTTAACTAGGGAAGAGAGAACTAGCATGCATTTTAGCAGATTGGTGAGTCATTATATATTTTTTTCCTTTTTTTATTTTTTTATTTATTTTTTATTCACACAGCTCATATAATCTTACATTTACATAGGGTAGTACTGTCTGTCTCAGTCTACTATTTTTCCTGCCCCAATCCCCTCCCATCCCATTTTCCTTCACACCATCCATACTTCCTCTATTCTTTCCTATCCTCCCCCTAACCCCTCCACTCCCGTTATCCCCCCACTCCCCCTCCCACCCCCGTTAGGTATCAGCATCCACTGATCAGAGAAAACATTCAGCCTTTGGTTTTTGGGGATTGGCTTATTTCACTTAGCATAATATTCTCCAACTCCACCCATTTACCAGCCACAGTAAAAATGCCTGTTCAAGCACCAGAAACATCAAGTGCTGGAAACAGCACCCTTAGAGATAGATTCACCAAACATTGTATGTTGGGAATGATGAGCAGAGCAAGCACACAGATTATCATGAAATGCACCATTCTCTCTGGAAATAAGCAGTACAATTTCAGCCATTCTGCCAAAGTGAATTAAGGCCTGTTCAAGCAGCACTAACAAGGTGTGCTAGAAACAGCACCCTTGGAGATAGATTCACCAGTTTGTGAGTATGTTGGGAATGATGAGAAGAGAAAAAACACACAGAGTTTCATTGAAATGCACCAAACTCTCCGTAAATAAGCAGTTCAATCTCAGCTATTCTGCCATAGTGAATTAAGGCCTGTTCAAGCCGCAGGAACAAAGGGTGCTGGAAACAGCATGATTGGGGATAGATTCACCAAACTTTGTGAGTATGTTGAGAATGATGACAAGAGGAGACACAGAGTTTAATTGAAATGCACCTGTCAATCTTTCTGGAAACTTGCAGTTCATTTTCATCTATTCTGCCATAGTTAAGTATGACCTGTTGAAGCAGAAGAAACAAAGTGTGCTAGATCAGGTACCATTGGAGATACATTCACCAAATGTTTGTGAGCATATTGGGAATGATGAAAAGAAGAAATACAAGGTTTCAATGAAATGCCTCAGTGAATCTTCCTGAAATTCCTATTCAATTTCACTTATTCTGCCACGGTGAATTAAGGCCTGTTCAAGCAGCAGAAACAAAGTGTTCTAGAAACAGCACAATTGGAGATAGATTCACCAAACATTGTGAGTATGATGGGAATGATGAGAAGAGCGAACACACAGAGTTTCGTTGATATGCATCAACTTTCTGGAAATAAGCAATTCAATTTCACTTATTCTCCCACAGTGCATTAAGGCCTGTTCAAGCAGCAGAAATAAAGTGTGCTAGAAAGAGCACCCTTGGAGATAGATTCACCATATTTTGTGAGTATAGTTGGAATGATGAAAAGAGCAAATACACAGTGGTTCAGAGAAATGCCCCAGCAAATCTTTCTGGAAATTTTCATTTCAATTCCACCTATTGTGCAACTGTTAAAAAGGCCTGTTCAAGCAGCAGAAACAAAGTGTGTTAGAAACAGCACCATTAGAGATAGATTTACCAAACATTGTGGATATGTTAGGAATGATGAGAAGAGCAAACACACAGAGTTTCATTGAAATGCACCAACCTCTCTGGAAACAAAAAGTTCAATCTCAGCTATTCTGCCATAGTTAATTAAGGCCTGTTCAAGCAGCAGGAACAAAGTGTGCTGGAAACAGCACCCATGGACATAGATTCACCAAATGTTGTGAGTATGTTGGGAATAATGAGAAGAGCAAACACACAGAGTTTCATTGAAATGCACCAATCTTTCTGGACATAAGCAGTTCAGGTTCAGCTCTTCTGCAATAGAGAATTAAGGCCTCTTCAAAGAGCAGGAACAAAGTGTGCTAGAAAGAGCACCCATG
>JAJEJO010002933.1:30765-85162 GCA_020662805.1 Glaucomys volans | reverse complement strand
GAACAGCTCATATTCAGCTATTCTGCCAGAGTGAATTAAGGCCTGTTCAAGCAGCAGAATCAAAGTGTGCTAAAGACAGCACCCTTGGATATAGATTCACCAAACTTTGTGAGTATATTGGGAATGATGAGAAGAATCTATATCAAAGACAGCACCCTTGGATATAGATTCACCAAACTTTGTGAGTATATTGGGAATGATGAGAAGAACGAGTACACAAAGTTTCATGTGTACTTTCGAACCTTTCTCGAAATAGCAGTTCAATTTCACCTATTTTGTGAAAAAGGAGTGATCAAAGGCCTGTTCAGGCAGCAGAAACAAAGTGTGCTAGAATGGGCACCATTTGAGATAGATTTGCCAAACTTTGAGTATGTTGGGAAGGATGAGCAGACCAAATACACAGAGTTTGATTGAAATACACCAATCTTTCTGGAAATAAGCACTTCAATTTCAGCTACTCTACATAGTGAATTAAGGCTTGTTAAAGCAGCAGGAACAATGAGGGGGAGAGTGTGCACCAGTGGAGATTGATTCACCAAACTTTGTTAATATACTGGGAATGATGAGAAGAGAAAATACACAGAGTTTCATTGAAATGCCCAACAAATCTTTCTGGAAACACGCAGTTCAATTTCACCTATTGTGTCACAGTGAGAAAGGCCTGTTCAAGCGGCAGAAATAAAGTGTGCTAGATACAGCATCATTGGAGATAGATTCACCAAACTTTGTGAGTATGTTGGGAATGATGCAAAGAGCAAACACACAGAATTTCATTGACTTGCACCATCCTCTCCGGAAATGAGCAGTTCATATTCAGCTATTCTGCCATAGTGTATTATGGCCTGTTCAAGAGGCAGAATCAAAGTGTGCTAGAGACAGCACCCTTGGATATAGATTCATCAAACTTTGTGAGTATACTAGGAGTGATGAGAAGAGAAAATACACAGAGTTTCATTGAAATACCCAGCGAATCTTTCTGGAAACAAGCAGTTCAATTTCACCTATTCTGCTACAGTGAAGAAGTCCTGTTCAAGCGGCAGAAATAAAGAGTGCTAGAAACAGCACCATTGCAGATAAATTCATCAAACTTGTGAGTATATTGGGAGTGATGAGAAGAGCAAGCACACAGAATTTTATTGAAATGACCTAATCTTTCTGGAAATAAGCAGTTCAATTTCAGCTATTCTACATAATGAATTAAGGCGTTTTCAAGCAGCAGGAACAATGAGGGGGAGAGTGCGCACCACTGGAGATCGATTCACCAAACTTTGTGAGTATAATGGGAATGATGAGAAGAGAAAATACACAGAGTTTCATTGAAATGTCCAGTGAATCTTTCTGGAAACACGCAGTTCAATTTCACCTATTCTGCCACAGTGAAAAAGACCTGTTCAAGCATCAGACATAAAGTGTGCTAGAAACAGCACCAATGGAGATAGATTCATGAAGCTTTGTGAGTATGTTGGAAATGCTCAGAAGATTAAACACATAGAGTTACATTGAAAAGCATCAATATCTCTGGACATAAGCAGTTCAATTTCAGCTATTCTGCCATAGTGAAAAAGACCTGTTCAAGCAGCAGAAATAAAGTGTGCTAGAATAGGCACCTTTGAGATAGATTCACCAAACTTTGTGAGTATGTTGGGAATGATAAGAGGAGCAGGCACACAGAGTGTCAATGAATTGCATCAAACTCTCTGGAAATGAGCTGCTCATATTCAGCTATTCTCCATAGTGAACTAACACCTACTCAAGCATCAGAATCAAAGTGTCCTAGAAACAGCACCCTTGGATATAGAATCACCAAACTTTGTGAGTATATTGGGAATGATGAGAACAAGTACACAGAGTTTCATTCAATTCCCCAGTGAATCTCTTTCGACAAATGCAATTCAACTACACCTATTCTGTCACACTGCATTAAGGGCTGTTCAAGCGGCAGAAATAAAGTGTGCTATAAACAGCACCATTGGAGATAGATTCACCAAACTTTTTGAGTATGTTTTGAATGATGAGAAGAGGAAACAGACAGAATTTCATTGAAATGCACCAATCTCTCTGAAAATAAGTTCATTTTCAGCTATTCTGCCATAGTGAATTAAGGCCTGTTGAAGCAGGCAAAACATTGTGCTAGAAGTTTCATTCGACTATCTTTCCTTTCATACATCCCCACCCCTCCCCTCATGTCTCTCTACACAAAACAATGTTCCCCCATTCTTTTCTTAGCCCCGCATTATGTATCAGCATTCCCTTATCAGAGAAAACATTTGCTCTTTAGTTTTGGGGGATTGGCTTATTTCACTTACCATGATATTCTCCATTTACCTGTAAATGCCATGATTTCATTCTTTATTTTGACTAAGTAATATTCCATTTGTACATATTTCACATTTTCTTTATCCATTCATCTGTTGAAGGGCACCTAGGTTGGTTCCACAATCTAGCTATTGAGAATTGAGGTGCTGTAAACATTGATGTGGCTGTGTCACTGTAGTATGTTGATTTTAAGGCCTTTGGGTATAAACAGAGGAGTGGGATAACTGGCAAATGGTGGTTCCATTTCAAGTTTTCTAAGATATTTCCATACTGCTTTCCAGATGGTTGCACTAATTTGCATTCCCACCAGCAATGTATGAGTGTAATTTTCTCCCCACATCCCCACCAACACTAATTGTTGCTTGTGTTCTTGATAATTCCCATTTTGACTGGAGTGAGATGATATCTTAGAGTAGTTTTGATTTACATTTCTCTAATTACGAGAGATGTTCAAGACTTTTTCATGTATTTCTTGATTGATTGTATATCTTCTGTGAATTGACTGCTCAGTTCCTTTGCCCCTTTATTGGTTTATTGGTTTTTTTATGTTAAATTTTTTGAGTTCTTTATATGTCCTAGAGAATACTACTCTATCTGATGTTCATATGTTAAAAATTTTCTCCCACTCTGTAGGTTCTCTCCTCACATTATTGATTGTTTCCTTTCTGAGAAGAAGCTTTTTATTTTGAATCTAGTTTTTATTTCTTGCACTTTAGGAGTCTTGTTAAGGAAGATGCTTTCTAAGCTGAGATGAAGATTCGGGCCTGCTTTTTCATCTTTTAGGCACAGGGTCTTTGATCTAATTCCTAGGTCCTTGACCCACTTTGACTTGAGTTTTGTGCAGGGTGAGAGATAGAGATTTAATATCACTTTTCTGCAAATGAATTTCCATTTTACCCAGCACCATTTGTTGAATAGGCTATTTTTCTCCAATGTATATATTTGGCACCTTTGTCTAGTATGAGATAACTATATTTATGTGGGTTTGTCTTTGTCTCTTCTATTCTGTACCATTGTTATACCTGTTTATTTCGGTGCCAACACCATGCCATTTCTGTTACTTTGACTCTATAGTATAGGTTAAGGTCTGGTATTGTGATGCGTCCTTCTTCACTCTTCTTGCTAAGGATTGCCTTGGCTATTCTGGGTCTCTTCTTTTTCCCAAATGAATTTCATAACTGCTTTCTCTATTTCCATTAGAAAATACATGGGGGGCCTGAAGTTGTGGCTCAGAGGAGCCTGGCATGGGTGAAGCCCTGAGATCAATAATCAGCACCATGTATAAGTAAATAAATAAATTAAAAGATCCATTGACAACTAAAAAGTATTTAGGAAAAGGAAGGACATTGGGATTTTAATTGGAATTGCTTTGAATCTGAATAGTATGGCCATTTTGACAATATGAATTCTGCCTATCCAATAGCATGGGAGATCTTTCCATCTTCTGAGGTCTTCTTCAAATTTTTTTTAGTGTTCTGTAGTTTTCATTATTTCACCTCTTTTGTTAGATTGATTCCCAAGTATTTTATTTTTATTGAGGCTGTTAGGAATAGGGTAGTTTTCCTAATTTCTATTGCAGTGAATTTGTCACTTATGTATAGAAATGCATTGATTTTGGGGTGTTGATTCTATATTCTGCTACTTTGGTGAAATCATTTATTAGTTCTAGAGGACTTTTTAGATCCTCTAACTACAGAAGCATGTCATCAGCAAATGGTCATAGTTTCAGTTATTGTAAAGTCTGTTCAGGAACAGTAGAAGAAATATTACTCTTCTATCAACAAGAAACTCCAAAGAGCCTCAGCACAGACATGAAGCTGTCATTAATGGAATGGGAAGCCCAAGAATAACTGCAGAGAGTCTGTTTCCCAGATCAACTAAATAATGGCCTGAGTTAAGTCCAATTTGCTTTAGGATGGAAAAACAGGAAATAGGTTATTTTTATTTTCTAAAAATGCATGTGCATGAAAAGATGTACTTTAAAAAATGAAACCTTAGCATATAGACCAGGACAGGATGAGGATTAAATTCTCTAAATATTATTCTTAACACAGTGCCTCTCTGACACTTTCATTATTGGGTAAATGGGAAGGAGAATCTTAAAATGAATAATAAAAAGAGACAAGATTAATGGATTCTTTCAGATATTGGAAAATTATATACCAGGATCTTTTGGAGCAAGGAAGAAGAAAACACCATCAGGCTTTCTAGTCTTTTCTATAGATCAAGTGAAGGCAACATAGGACCACTGTCCCCTCACTTGAAATTTGCTAATGGGCAGAGCAAACACTATGGATGATATCCTTTTTTTTAATTTAATGGGTTGTGTGTGTGTGTGTGTGTGTGTGTGGTGGAGATTGAACCCAGGGTCTTGTGCAGGCAAGGCAAGATCGCTAACAACTGAGTTATATCCCCAGCACCCATATAGTTTTAATTTATGAAATTAAATGTAGGACAAAAAAATTTTGTGAGAAACACAATAGATGATTGTGATAATGTGAGGTTACTCTCATACCTTCTGGAGTATGTAAAATTATGTATTTTATTTCTTCAAAATATAGAATTCATTTATCAATGTTAGTTCTATCTTTTCAGGAAGGTGAGAGAAACAAGTGTGAGAATTTTTAAGAAAAAGCATACAGGTAGACTTAATACTTCCCTGATTATTTGTATAGGACTAAATACCATATAAAACACAAGATAGCACAGATATCCTATGTAACTTGAGTATTGCTGTAACTGGACGAAAATTAAATAGGAACCTGAAATAATTAACATTTCCTATAGAAAACAATGTCTAATTTTCTATGTCTTAAAGTTCAAGGCAGGATGACATATCCTAGGAAAATTTTCTTCATTACATTTTACAGAGCACAGTTGTTTGGTTGGGTTTGGTAGTTAGAACTGGATGTGTCTTCTAAAGCTACCAGAATCCTCACCAAGAGACCCAATTTGCACCCTTACCACTTCCTTTTAGAAGCCCCATGCACTCACTCACTACATCTCTGGATCACTCACCTGGATGGATGTGAGGGGCACTTGATGCACCTGAGAATAACCAGCATTGTTTTAAGGAAAGGGTGCTATGAGCTCATCTTTGTGCAGCCTGTAATTTTAGTGTCTCTAGTAGGATGACAAGATTACACTGGTGAGCACCAGACTATGGAATCCCCAATGGAACATTTCACTTACCCCCTGATTGGATTTTGTGCTGGATAAGAACCATCTGTGGAAAGTGGAACTCCAAATTTTCTCTAACTTTCTGTGGCAGAAAAAAAAGATGTGTTCCAATTACATAGACAACCCCAAATTTGCTCACTTTGATCTGAAGTTCAAATTAATTCTTACCCATTCCACATGTTGTGATGCCTGGCTTCTGGAGTGAGAATTTCCTAGTGCCTCCTGTGGTTCTAAAGGTCATTCCATCCTCATGTGGATCACCTGGCTTCCTGACATTATGTGCACCATGTGCACCATGATTTCCATACTGAAAATATTGGGATTCAAGCTGTACAACACATGAAGGTGCACTTGAAACCAAATAGAAAACCATAGCTACAGCTTGAGGCTGAGGTGATAGCAGGCAGGTGGAACATACTAGAAGGTGAGGCCGAGTCTGAGTTGGACTCCTCTTTGTTTGGAAGGTGAGTGATCATCTCTCATCCTCACAAATGGAAATATTAAAGGCTCAGTGGTTAAGCAACCCTGGGTTCAATCCCCACTAAGAAAATAATAATGACAACAACCAGCATAGGAAGAAGCAACTCTTTCCCTTGTTTTACAGAGGCAGGTATTAAAAATAAAAATAACTTGGAAACTATGTCCCCTAAGTTGAAGTGAAGGCACTTGAACTCAGGAAGATCAGCAAGTCCCCATGAGCCAGAGTGGCCCCCATTGACTCAGGAAGTCAAAGAAATTCTCAGCCAGCAGGTGGCGCAGGTGCCTCATCTCTGGGATTGCAGCTCATGAGGAAGTATTTCAAGTTCCTAGATTTGTTTTCCAAGCTGTGAGTCAGAAAGTTATTGAGACCATGCCCCCAGCTGAAAGCCCTGTGTCCTGCCCTTAAGAGAGCTAGAGGACTCAGAGTGTGCAGCGTGGATGTCTAAACCCCTGGCAGAGTGGCCGCACACCTGTGTCTGTGCCCCAGCATGTTGTTGGTCAGGTAGAGCTGGATCAAGGTGTTTAACTCCCCAGTTTGGAGGAGAGACCCTCACAGGCTTGGATAGTGAGGCCGCAGCTATCATGCCCTTTGGGAGAGTCCTCATTGTAAGAAAATGCATCTCAGTTTGGGTCCCCAGGCAGCTCAGACCCTTGAATCCAGAGGAGCAGGCACTAGGGGGTGCCCAGTCTGAGTCGTGGCCCAGTGAAGGCTCCCAGAGAACACTCCACACATGGAATCTCATGCCAGAGATTTTATTAGGAGGGATGGAGTGTCCACTCCCAGGGCTGGAAGGAAGAAGAGAAGGGGAGAAGATGGCATGGAAGCCTCTTTTGAATGGTTTCATTTTCGCAGGCTGATGACATTCTAGCCAATGGCTGCTAAGGATGTTTGCAGGTGGACGACCAGTGGCTGCTGAGGACATTCGTGGGCAGACAAGCTGGGAGGGGGAGGGATAGCTGCAGCAAAATGGGTGTGTGGTAAATAATTGTGGCTTCATCTTACATTCCCCCATTTTTGTTTTTATAAGAAGGTCCCTTTGGGCACACGATCAAAGGTCCGTCCATCTTCAGTAGCTGCTTCCTGCTGGGTGTGGACATAGAGCTGATCTAGGGCAGGGAGGTGTCATTGCAGTAAGCTGGGATCCGGGGTTGGATAGGTTCTTCCAGGGAGTGCTCTTGCAACCAGGCTCCAATTCCTTGCTTGTGAGGTCCTGACATTCCTGTAATACAAGCTGATTGATAGTTTGATTAAATTGAGTATGTGATGTGTGATATCTGTGTTAAGAGTGGATCCTTGGGGATTGGTTCCCAGCTAATGGAGAGGTTGAGGGGATGATATGTAGGATAAAATAGGCCGTGTAGGATCTGGGATATTCTGGTGAACAATTCCTCACTGCGTGCTTGGTCCTGTACACCTTCCCTGTCTGACATGCCCCAGTGGGTTTGATAGGACCAACAATAAGTGCGGGGATTCCCATTTTTGTCCCATGTTTGCCTTGAGCCCCAGGGACAAGTATGTATAGTTGGGGGAAAGTTGGCTTTTCCTGTCCAATATCTTCGATTGTTGTTCCTGCAAAGGGAAACTGACATGTAGCACTGTGAACATGACTGTGAACATATGTAAAGTGGGTAAAACATCCTTGGGGACAGTAGGAGTCAGTCTTCCAGCAGTCTCATGGGCAATCTGGGAGGGAGGAAATGGTTGGCACCTGGACAGATCCATTGGGGAATAATCCAATAGTTAGGAAAATGGCAGACAGGGCAAATGTCAGGGGAGGCATTTGTAACTGACAGTTCGATCCTCATGGTTGGGTGTAGTTGTCTGGTGCTTCAGTTGTCTGGTCCTCAGTCTCTGGAATGGGAGAAAGGGTGGAGGGCTTGATGGCTTTCAGTCTGAGATGGAGAGGTCCCACTGCAATGGATGAGTAGTGGTTGGAAGAAGCCTGTGGGTTAGAAGCTGGAGAGAGTTTTGTGAATTGATGTAGAATTTAACCCGAGAAATATGTAGCTATCCTGGTAAACCTTGCATTTTTGACAGCTGTTGGCATAGCCGTGGTTACTGTATGAGGTCCCTGCCATTTGGGAGATAGAGGGGTAGTGGCCTCCTGAGGAGGAGAGATAAGAACTTGGTCTCCTACTTGAAGAGGTTGAGCCAGGGAGCCAGACAAAGGCTTAGGCAGGGAGGAGTCAGCATGACCCCATACAAATGTTCAAATGTGATTTAAGAGAAAAATGGATATGTGAGAAGGAAGAGGGGAAGGAAGAGGCACTATCCCAGGGGGAAGGATGGGACGACCGTACATCAATTCGAATGGTGAAATATTAACAGGTTTCTTTGGGAGTGAATAAAGAGACAGAAGAGCAAGGAGTATCTTAACCCAGTCAAGATGAAGTTCCAAAGAAAGCTTGGTTAAAACATTTTTAAGAGTTTGATTTGCTCGTTCTACTTTGCCTGATGACTTTGGGTGAAAGGGAATGTGAAAATGCCAAGGGACACCAAGAGCCTTGGCAAGTTGCTGGGAAACTTGGGAGATGAATTCAGGCCCATTATCTGACTGAAAGGATGTAGGCACTCCAAAGCAAGGAATGATTTCATGAAGAATGAAGGTAGAGATGGTTAGTGCCCTTTTATTAGAGGTGGGGATGGCTTCAACCCATCCCGAGAAGGTATCTACCATAACCAAAAGGTATTTAGACTTTCTTACTGCGGGCATGTGAGTGAAATCAAGTTGCCAGCCGACCCCTGGAATGATGCCACGGGCCTGATGAGTTGGAAAAGTGGGGGGCCTGACAACTGAAGGATTGGTTCATAAGCAAACTTCACATGTGGAGGAGAGTTCTTTCAGGAATGAGATGTCAGAGGATAGTTGCAAATGAGTCTTAGCAAAATTTAAGAGTGAAGAAAGGTTAGGGTGGCATAAATGGTGGAGGTAGGAAAATATGTCTTTACTGGGGGGGGTGGAGGTAAGGGATCATGGACAGTCATAATGGGGGCCGGCATGGATGATAGGGCAGCCCTTTTAATTTCCTCATCTGCTTTGTTGTTCCCTGAAGAGATAAATGGTTGGTCTGTCTGATGGGCTCGACAATGTACAAGGCCTATGGTTGCTGGGAGGTGAACAGCCTTAAGGAGGTTTAGGATGTAGCTAGAGTTGGTGATGGAGCTACCTTTTGTAGTAAGAAGGCCCCTCTATTTCCAAATAGCAGCATGGGAAATGATAATGTGAAAAGCTTATTTGGAGTCAGTGTAGATTGTGAGGGATTCTCCCTTTGCGAGGGTGAATGCACAGATGAGGGCAACCAGTTCTGCCTGTTGGTTAGTGGTGTTATTAGGTAGTGGTCCTGACTCGACAACCTTCTCCAGGGAGACAATGTCATATCTGCCCTTCAGATCCCTTCATGGAGAAAAGAACTCCCATCAGTGAATCATATGAAAGTAGGGTTGTGTAAGGCCCCTTCCTGAACATTGGAGGGACAGGGGAGTAACTCTTCCAAAGTCCCAAGGCAGCTAGGGGTTAATGGAGCTTTTATGTCAGAAGGTGTGGGTAAGAGGGTAGCTGGATTTAAAGGAGGACATGTCTTAAAGGAAATGGAAGAGTCCTCAATAAGAGCAGTTTGCAGAGCTAACACTTAACAGGGTGACAGTTTGCAGACCCTTATAAGTAAGAAGCTCAGACAGAAGATGAGGTGAAAGCACTTCAGTGGGAGCCCCAAAGGAAAGTTTCTTTGATTCCTGGGTTAAGACAAATGCTGCAGCTAAGACATGGTGCCCAGCCTCTTACAGAGGGTCTAGCCTTTTTGATAGATATGCCACTGGGCCAAAGGTGGGACCAAACATGTGTTCTAAGACCCCCAAAGCAAACCCACTCTTCTCAGAGACAAACAGGTAGAATGGTCTGGTGATGTCAGGGAGGTGTAGGGCTGGGGCTTGAAGAAGGGCTTTCCTTAGGGTCTGGAAAGGGGCTTCTACTGGGTTGAGGAGAGGTTCAGTGGGAATGCCCTTTGAAGCCTCATACAAGGGGGCTTCCAGGATGGAAAATTTGGGATCCAGGATCGCAGATATCCTGCTAGCCCTAGAAAGGAAAGGATTTCTTCCTTGGTGGATGGAGTGGGCATGTCCTGCAACAATGCCTTTCTACAGTGATGGCCTTAAATCCAGGTGAGAGGCTGACTCCAAGGAAATAACCTGAGGTTGGGAAAGCTGTACCTTTGCTGGAGAGACTCTATATTCTCTGTCTGTTAGAAAATTCAGAAGCTTAACCATGTCTCCTTGGGAGTCCTTGAGAGAGGGACTACATAGAAGAAGATCATCAACATACTGTAAGAGGAAAGAGGAAACAAAAGTAAGAGAGGCAAGATCATATGACAGTGTTTGGCCAAACAGGTGTGGGCTGTCCCAAAAGCCCTGTGGGAGAACTGTCCAAATTAGCTGAGAAGAAACTTGAGTGAGAGGGTCAGTCCAGGTGAAAGCAAAGAGATCCTGTGAATCCGGGTGAAGAGGAACAGTGAAAAATGCATCCTTCGAGTCTCACACTGAAAAGTATGTGGTGGAAAAAGGGATAGAGGAATGCAGGGAGTAGGGGTTGGGCACAATGGGAAAAATTGGGACCACTGCTGAGTTAATGATGCGGAGATCCTGCACCAAATGGTAAGATCCATTAGGCTTTTTAACAGCCAGGATGGGAGTGTTGTAAGGTGAGTTGGCAGGGCACCGGAAGCCTTTCTGCCTTAAATCCTGGATGACTGGTTGAAGTCCTAAGAGGCTCCTTTGGGGAAGGGGATATTGGGCCTGGGCTGGGTTGGATGTTGGGTCCTTCTGGTGAATGACTACGGGTGAACATTTGGCTACAGAGGGTGTGTGGGTGTCCCAGACCTTGGGGTCAACAAGGGAGGGAGGAAGGGGATATGAAGACTCAGGTTGACTTGCATATTCCTACAAGGTCATAAGTAGAGGAATAGCAGAAGAGGCAGATGGTGGGTGAGAAGGAAATAGAAGCACCCAATTTGGCTAGAATGTCCCTTCCCAGAAGGGAAATAGGACACATAGGAATTATTAAAAAGGAATGGGTGAAGCAGGTTTGTCCAATATGGCAACTTATTGGAGGGGTTTGTAGGGAGTGGTATAGTTTTCCCTCTACCCCAACAATAGAGGATTTGACAGGGGAAGTGGGTCCCCGAAACTCCCTTAGCACTGAAAAGGTGGCTCCAGTATCTATAAGGAAATGGAGCTGCCTGCCTGCCACCGTAAGGGTCACCCGGGGCTCCTGAGCAGTGATGGTCGTTGGGTGCAGAAGTCCCGGGCCCCTTCAGAAGTTCATTGCCAATTCCAGTAGATTACTGGGGGAAAGGGGTGAGGGTGACCTGGCACTTCTCTGAGCACCAGGGCAGTTCACTGCCCAGTGTCCCTGTTGGTGGCATTTTGAACAAGGACCTGTGGGCTGCTGGGGGTTAGGGCAGGCTCGTGCCCAGTGGCCCTCTTTTCCACACCTGAAGCATGGGTCTAGAGGTCTTCTGGGAGCTTTGGTGCCCCTAGGGTGGTTGGCTGGGCAGGTTTAGCTGGCTGAAAAGTTTTGGCCAGCATTTGGTATTTTAATTTTTGGGTTTTTTCCTCCTTTTCATTATACACCTTGAATGCCACTGTTGGAACCTCTTGCTGTGGAGTAAGGGGCCTCTTATCCAATGGCCTCAATTTAACTTTTATGTCCGGGCAGCTTTGGTTAAAGTAATAAGTCGTGAGTAGCTGCTGTCCCTCCGGAGTTTCAGGATTGTGATTAGTATATTTGAGCATGGACTCTGTGAGGCGACTCAAAAAAACGGTGGGTCTCCTGTATTACTTCCAGAAGTTTAGCATAATTAATGGGCTTAATGGTGGCCTTTTGGAGACCTACAAGGATGCAGGTTTGGAACTGGTCTCACCGCAGACACCCAGTCCCTGTGTTATAGTCCCATTGGGGTTCATTTTCTGGTACTGCTTGAGTCCCAGTGGGGTGGGCTGGAGTCGATTGGTGAAGTTCATCTGCAAAAGTTCATGCCTGTTCCCAGACTCTCCTGTGCACCTCAGGGGTCAAAGTGTTGGGCATGATCATGAAAATGTCATGCCAGGTAAAGTCATAAGGCTGAGTAATATATTGAAATTGTTTAATGAACTTTGTGAAGTTGGAGTTGGAGGAAAAGGAACGTAACTGGTTCCCTATCTGGGAAAGATAGGACAGTGAGAAAGGAACATGGACTCTGATCACTCCCTCTACCCCAGCCACCTCCCGTAAGGAGAGTAGAACATGTGCGTGCAACCAGGGAGGACTGGGTGGGGCAGGTGGACTGGGAGGAGGGGCAGAAGCAGAGCGAATCAGAGATGAGGGAGGAGGGGCAGGAGGGGCTTCCCACACAGGAGACCAGTATGGGGGTGGTTCAGAGAAGGGGGAGGGATCAAGAGTGGGAGAAGAAGAAGAAGAAGAAACAAGAGGAAGTGAGCGTTTCATTGCTAAAAGGAGGTGCTCAGGATTAGAAGTAGAGCAAAGATCAGGTTTAGCCCGTAAGAAAGAAAAGAAAAGAATGTAGCCAATCTCTTTCCATTTGACTCCTTGCTCACAAAAGTTGTATAAATCCCGTAAAATATCCGAGTCCAGAGAGCCATTTGCTGGCCATTTAGATTGATTGTCTAAAGGGTTCTGTGGCCAAATATCGTTACACAAATGAATAAGCTTTGATGGCTTTAGGCCGGGGGCTGGGCAAAGTGTCTCAAAGTTGTCCAGTAGACACCCCAGGGGTGAATCTGCAGGTCTGGAGGCCCCAGATCCCATGGTATAGACTTGTAAAGAGCCAAGTCAGTGGCCAAGGCGTCCCAAGGTCACAGAGAATTTGGCTGGAGATGAAAAGGCAGCACAATGACGAGAGTCGTCACTCTTGTCAGTGTGTGCCAGGCAAAAGCCAAGGGCGGCGGAGGACCTGGTGCCAGGAATTTTTGAGAAAAAAGTCAAAAAGGTAGCCTCAACCCCGAGAGGAAGTCTCCACTATAAGAATTGGGGACCCACCCATCAGATAAGGCTGACGAAGGGGGCCAGCCGCAGCTATGAAAGCTGTGGCTGGGGGTACCCCCACTCCTCAACTGCCTTGAGAGCCCCAGACACTCACGGTCGCTTCTCAGGTTGGCAGAGGAGTGTTTAAGTCGGCCTAGGGGAGCTCGCCCAGGGGAACTCACCAATCTGAAGCCGGTGTTGGATGGGAAAAGCAGCCTCCAAGTGAATGGAAGGTGAGACCGGTCCAGAGGTCTCTGGGGGCGTGGGAAGAGATTCCGCTTGCTTAAAAGGAAGTGAATGAGTCCCCGAGTCACAGCACCAATGTAAGAAAATGTGGCTCAGTTTGGGTCCCCTGTCTGCCCAGACCATTGAATCCAGGGGAGCAGGCACTAGGGGGTGCCCAATCTGAGTCGTGGCCCAGGGAAGGCGCCCGGAGAACACTCCGTACATGGAATCTCATGCCAGAGATTTTATTAGGAGGGAGGGAGTGTCCACTCCCAGGGCTGGAAGGAAGAAGAGAAGGGGAGAAGATGGCATGGAAGCCTCTTTTGAATGGTTTCATTTTCATAGGCTGATGATGTTCAAGCCAATGGCCACCAAGGATGTTTGCAGGCGGATGATCGATGGCTGCTGAGGATATTCATGGGCAGACAAGCTGGGAGAAGGAGGGATAGGTGCAGCAAAATGGGTGTGTGGTAAATAATTGCAGCTTCATCTTACACTCATTGTTTTGCAGTTCTAGGCTGGAAGGTAGGTCCTGTGTGCCAGGAAAGTGCTCTCCCAATGAGCCCTGCATTTTCAGTAGCTAGAAGTTACTAAAAAGCCACAAATTGGCCCAAGGGAAGACACTCTTCCCCAAAACCACATATTCAGAAGCAATGCTGGATGGGATGAGGAAGCCCCGGTCCACTGCTGTCAAGCCAGTAGGAAGCCTGGCTGAGGACGTTGCACCTGGACACGTGGCTCTTCCAGGGGAGCAAGGGTGACTCAAATAGGAAAGTGTAGGAAGGACGCTCCTGCCTCAGAAGCCACTCTGCCTTGCAAACACTCACCAGGGATTCTGGAGCCTGTAGGTGGGGTGCCCCAGCCCCTTGGCCAGCAGCCACAAGCCTCTGTCTCCCAGGTCCTTGAAGCACAGATCCAGCTCACAGATATGGGTGCTGTGCTGCACCTCAGAGAGACCTGCACAGCCCACAGAGCCAAAACCAGAGGGACACGGCACAATCAAGATGAGGAAGAGAATAAAGGAAAGAACATAGAAAGGAAGAAACTCAGAATGTTCAGGATGGGGATAATTAATAGAAAAGGAGCACTTGTGCTGCCAAAGCTATCTGCTTCCTGTGCCCATGTAACCAGTAGCGGGACCGGGCAGGGCAAGGAAACTTTTTTTTTTTTTGGTACCAGAGGTTGAACCCAGGGTCACTTAACCACTGAGCCACAACCCCACCTCCCCTTTTTTTACCTTTATCTAGAGACAAAGTCTCACTGTGTTGCTCAATACCTTGATAAATTGCTGAGGTTGGCCTTGATCTTGCAATCCTCCTCCTTCAGACCTCCTAGTGATTGGGATTACAGGTCTATGCCAACTACATCTGGATAAACTTTTTACAGGTGTTTTTCCAGGACTGTGGATTGAACTCTGGGGACACTCTACCACTGACCTCCATACCCAGCTCTTTTTAATTTTCTTTTTTAAATATTCAAACTTGGTCTTGCCAAGTTGCCCAGGCTGGCCATCAATTTGGTCTGCCTGCCTCAGCCTTCCCAGTTGCTGGGATTACAAATGTGCAACATTCCCGGCTGTGCTAGTCTTTGAAGGGATCTTGAAAGAGGTAATTGAGTTAAAACAAAGTCATTGATCCCACATGTCCTGTGTGTTCCTTATAGGACCCCAGTACACAGGCACAGAATGGCACAGTGAGTGGCCATCTGGAAGCCACTGGAAAGGTCTCAGGAGAAATCAGATCTGCCAAACCCTGATCTCTGGCGGCCTGAGTCTGAGCCTGAAACTGAAAGGGTGACTTTTATCACTTTATCACCCAAGTCACCCAGTCTTGGTGTTTTGTTAGGGCACCTTCAGACCCTATTTAAAATATAGACTGTATTTCCAAATAAGGCTCCATTCTGGGGCTGAGAGTTTAGGGATAGAGGTGTTTCCTGCTGTGAGTGAGGCACTGGGTTCCATTCCTAGTCACAGGTTGGGGGGATATATATCTCCAAATTCTGAGGTACATAGGCTCAGACTCAACATATGAATTTGGGGGGGAGGATTCAAGCCAGCCCATAACACCAAGTAACTTAAGAGCATCACATCACTTGC
This sequence comes from Glaucomys volans, assembly GCA_020662805.1. NCBI lineage: Eukaryota > Metazoa > Chordata > Mammalia > Rodentia > Sciuridae > Glaucomys > Glaucomys volans. The sequence continues at coordinate 69,850 of JAJEJO010002933.1, read as the reverse complement.
TCCTCATGGCAACTGTAGGAGGAAAACATTACAAATGTGTGCATTTTTTTGCCAGGAGTGGTGGCACATGCCTGTAATCCCAGCAGCTTTAGAGGGTGAGGCAGAGGATCACAAATTAGAGGTCAGCCTGAGCAATTTGGTGAGAACCTTTCTCTAAATAAAATCAAAATAGGGTGAGGATGTGGCTCAGGGGTTGAGTGCCCCTGACGTCAATCCCCAGTATCCCCCCCCACACACAAAAATATGTTCATTTTTAATCTCCTGAACCAAGTCTTTCACTCGCCACTGGGGCTCAGAGTGGACACCACTCCTGTGCTGAGGAGTGCCACACAGAACACACACAAATTACAAATGATTCTGAGAGGAAGAGTAAGGTTATAAAGAATTATGAAACTATGAATCCAGACCTTGTCTAGGGGTTACACAGGGCATCCATGGGGAAGTGACAACTTGTCCTGCATCCTAAAGGATGGGCCAGACTTTTCAGCAGGACAGCAGAGGATGGCACAGCTGACAGTACTGCTGACAGGCATTCCAGGAAGCAAGAACTGCTTGTGCAAAGGCCCTGTGGCAGAGAATTTTTGAAAGAGGTTGAAGTAGCTATATTTCATGGGGAGGGGAGGCAGCTTGGCCCCTAGAGCATAGAGAACTGTGTGAGGGTGGTGTACTCCTGGTGATGAGCACAGGGGCAGTCACGGGAGGGTCTGGAGGTTGCACTTGGGATGCTTGAGGCCTTCACACAGAAGCAGCAGCACCCTGGAGTCCTCCAGGTCATTCAGATTCAAGTCCAGCTCTGACAACCCCTGATTTACACGGAGGGTGGAGGCCAGGTCTTCACTGGCAGCAACTGTGAGGTAGCAGATTTTCAACCTGCCCAAGACCCTGCAGCAAACTTGGAGGCTATTCTCAGTGGTGCTGAATTTGACCCACACTCCAACATAAAAATCTGTCTTGCTTTTCTTTTTCTGTATTGGAGATTGAACCCTGGATGCTTTATCACTGAGTTACACCCCAGCCCTTTTTTTTTTTTTTTTTTTTTTGTATTTTAAGACAGGGTCTTGCTAAGTTGCTGAGGCTGGCCCCAAATTTGTCATCCTCCTGCCTCAGCCTCCTGAGTAGCTGGGACTACAGGTGTGGCCACTGATCCTAGCATGTCTTTGACTGTTTTAAATATTTTACACATGCAATCCTGCCATGTTCATCCTTATGTTTCTGGTAAATCTTACTTTAAAAAATGCCTCAGTGTTTACATTGGTGTAGAATTCATTCATTTTTAAGGATGAATGATATTGCATTGCATGGATAGGACTTTTTTTTCTTCTGCGGTACTGAGGATTGAACCCAGGACCTTGCACATGCTAGGCAAGCATCGCACCCCTGAGTTACATCCCCACTCATCTTTTTCCCTTTCTCTCTCTTGCTTTTACTTTTATTTTCTTTTCAGGAGACAGTTTATAACTATGTTGCTTATGCTGTGCCTGCTCTCCTGAATTTATGATTTCAAAAGTGACATTTTAACCAGGTGCAATGGTGCACAGCAACTTGGGAGGCTGAGGCAGGATGATCACAAGTTGGAGGCCAGCCTCAACAACTTAGCAAGGCTCTAGGCAACTCAGTGAGACCCTGTCTCCAAATAAAAAGTAAAAGAGCTGGTAATGTGGTTCAATGGTTAAGTGCCCCTGGGTTCAATACCTGGTATCACCCTCCCAAAAAAAAAGTGGTACTTAAATTTTTCACAAGACATTGTTGATTATTTTCCTTTTACTTAACATTGACAAATAGTCTGCACCACATTGTATTTGCGCAATCACTCCTCCGTGGTTCTGTAGGCTATTTCCACCTTCAGCTGTGGGAGCAGTCCTGTTGTGAATGCTGGGTGCACATGCTGGGTACCTTCCTTCACCACCAATCAGCAAAAAGGGGTTTGCCATTGGAGTCACCCCTCTAGGCACTCAACCAAGTTCTGCAACCAGCTGCTGGAGAGGCTCCATCCTTGACAGCGTAAATGCAAGCTGGAATCCTCCAGAGGGTTTCCTGTCAGGTCCATTTCCTCCAGTTGTGGGTTGGTGATTAGCAGATACACCATCTTCTAACAAGCCCCAGCCTCCAGCAGACACCTCCTCATCTTGGGAGAAAGGAGACAGGGAGGAGGCCACAATCCTGCTTCTCTGCCTCCATGTTGCACCCGCCTGGTCTGTCAATCATCCTGCACAGACCTACATCATGGTTACTCAGCATCCACTGGGGACTTGTTCTAGGGCCTCTCAAGGATACCATACACAGGAGGCTCAGTCCAATACATAAAACTGCTTGGTGTTCATATAATCTGTGCACGTCCTCTTGTATTTCATCTTTAAATTTTGTTTTTTGGGGGGATACAGGGGTTTGAACTCAGGGACATTCGACCACTAAGCCATATATCCAGACCTATTTTTTTATTTAAAGACAAGGTCTCACTGAGTTACTTAGTGCCTCAATATTGCTGAGGCTGGCTTTCAACTGGTGATCTTACTACCTCAGCCTCCCAAGCTGCAGGGATTACAGGCATGCCCCACCATGCCCAGTAACTGACATTTATTGGAAGATTTCTGATGGGAGCATGAACCATGCAAAAATGAAGAGAAAATTTCTCTTCAAAAATGAAGAGAAAATTCTCCTGGATATGTCCATAAGGTGCAGATGAGACACATATGAATTCATATGAATTTTGTGTTTTGACTTAGATCCCATCCTTGGGCTGCCTCATTATGTATTTTCAAATATTCTGGAGTTTTAAAAATTCTGAAATTTTAAACATATCTGTTCCCAAGAATTTGGGGTAAGGACATTTTACCTGTGCACTAATTTAAAGTCCTAGACATGTAGCCCTGAAAAAAAAAAAATCTGACACATATTTTTGGTCTTTTTTGTATTTTATTAGAGACTGGATCTCACTGAGTTACTTAGGGCCTTGCTAAGTTGCTGAGGCTGGCCTTGAACTCAAGATCCTCCTGCCTCAGCTTCCCAAGCTGCTGGGACCACAGGTGCACCACCACACCTGGCCCCTCTCTATGAAGTTCTTACTCTTTGATATGTTTTTTGCCCTGTTTGCCCATTCATTTCTTCCCTTTCTTTTTTTCTCTTTTTGCAAGAACCTTGAACGTGGTAGGCAAGTGCTCTACCCTCCCAGTCCTTTTTATAGTCTTAAGAAAGTCCTTTTTATAGTCTTTTTTATAGTCCTTTTTATAGTCCTTTTTATAGTCTTAAGAAAGTCCTTTTTATAGTCTTAAGAAAGTCTCTCTCTAAATTGTCCAGGCTACCCTTGAGCTTGCGATCCTCCACCCTCAGTCTCCAGAGCCACTGGGATTACAAGTGCACACCCCGTGCCTGGCCAATATTTCTTCATTGAATATTCTCCTTGACATAAATCCCGATGAAATCCCAGTGCATGTTGTTCTGGAGTAGGTTCTCAACTCTGGCAGCACAAGCATTGTTGGACCAGATCATTCTGTGACTGCCCTGCAATCGCAGGATGCTTTGCAGCCTCTCTGGCTGCTAAACTCTAGATGCTTGTGAAATCATCTGCTTCCCAGATGGTGCCAAATGTGTCCAGATTATTGGCAAGTGTGTCTTGGGGAGTGTGTCTTTACTCTCCTAGTGAAGAACCACTAGAGGAGGGGGTGGACTTTGAGGGCCAGCCCAAGGGGCACTTACGTTGGCTCCAGTGGTGCCTGTGTTCCCGAAACCCACGTTGAGTGGCTCTCTCAATCCACACTGTCGCTAGGCAAGTGTGGTCCAGGATGCTCCTGCAGCTCCTTGCACAGAGGAGCAGACCACGTGTTCCCTCTTGGTGGCAAAGTCTCTGACCATCACCACCTGGAAGCAGCTCAGGGCCTGTTGTATGAATTCCTCCTCCTGGATCTCCTATGGACAGCTGGAGAATGCAGGGTGGCCCTGCTGCAGGATGGGGCCCTTTCTCCTGAGCTTTGCTTTGGATCCAGCCCTGCAGTTCCATCTTTGTTGGGGGGCAGTACTGGGGATTGAACACAGAGGTTCTTAACCACTGAGTCAATCCCCAAACCTTTTTATTTTTTTATGTTGTTAATGAAAATATACATTATTACATCAAGTAATAAATGCATACAATGATGCAAACAGTTTTAGTCATTTTCTTCCAGATGTTTTGATCGACATAGTAAACACAGAACAGAAATCTACATACAGTCTTACTATGAACATTTTTGGAGTCCTTGTTAGATTTGATAGATTGCTCTCCTGTATTTATAACTTGTGCACTCTTAAAATTGACTTCAAAGCACTAAGAGGCATGCAAATGCTTCAGAAAAAAAAAGAAGTGCCATTAAGCAGAATTTACACGTATGGCACGTGAGATGAGCTAAGTGCGCAGGCAGTCAGGATGCATTAAAACAAAGTCCTCGGGATCAAGTGAGCTTAGGAAAAGAAACAAAGAACAATTGGGTGAGATAAAGTATTCAAAGTATGAAAGGGACACTGGTATCTTGGAGCCAGACAACAGTTTGCTGTGAAATAACTTCACATGCATCTTTGAAATCAATGCTTACCAAAAAAAAGAAAAGAAAAACCTGGGTCATTCCTAACTACTTTAAATGGAAATCCTAATTAACTTTGAAATATTCTCCCAATATTTTGAGACTGTGGACCTTGGGAGAAAAAACTAAAGTGTTTTGAAAACAAGTGTTTGAACTGAACTGAGCTGTCACCTCTCATGCTGTAGCAAGACCCTCCCCAGCTGATGAGGAAGTTGGGACCTGGCATTCCTCTGTTTCAGCCACACACTCGGATCCAATCCTTGAGATGGATGATGCCTGACTTTAGTCTCTCCAGGCGCTCCTGCTCCCTGCATAGCTGGGTCTCCTCTCCTTCCCCAACTCTTCAGTGATGGCCAGCAGTTCCACATGCTTGCTATCAGACACCTGGCTGTTCAGTTCTTGCCTATCACCCAGTGGTGGTGGCCGATAGTCACTCCGCAGCTGGTGGTACTGGGAGGATGCTGCCACGTTGGTGGAAGGTGAATGGATGCCAAAGGGCAGCTGTGGGCATGTACACGTCCAAATTTGGCTTGGAGGACATCCCGCCAAGTGGAGGCATGCCAGGTGCAGCTCGGCCAGGCACAGGGTGATGGTGCAGTGACCCCTGCTTACCTGTGCCATTCAGGGCACCCACCTAGCGCCCACGCACTTTTTGTTGTTGCCCACTTGGATGCACTGGTAAATATGCTCCAAATATTTTTTACATTTTTTTTAGAGACAAGGTTGCGCTGTATTACTTAGGGCCTTGCTAAGTTTCTGCAGCTGGCCTCCAAATTGTGGTCCCCCTGCCTCAGCTTCCTGAGCCCCTGGGATTACAGGCATGCACCACTGCAACTGCTAGCAGTTCCATCTTGACCTGAGGTGAGGTCTTCCAGCAAAGATGGTTCTCCAGGTAGCTTCTCATTTCCTCATTCAGCAGCCCAAGCAGGAAGCATACAGTGAGTGCAAGAAACTCCTTTCTGAAAACTTGTATTCAGTCGACAACCTAGTCATGGTCTGATCTGAGCCTGGCTGGCTCTCCCCACCCTCCAAGATATAGCTCATTGCCACAGAGAATTTCTGAAAACTCAAGTGTACAAAGCTGTAGAACTTATCACAGTCCATGTCCTTTTGAAGGATGCTCATGTTGAGAAAGGCAGAGACCTCTGCCCCATCCAGGCTGTGTTTCTGGAGGTCCTGCTCCTCAAATAGGATTTTCTGATTCCAGAGGCCATCTGACTCCAGTGGTGCATGGCTGTTATCCCAGAAGCTTGGAAGGCTGAGGAAGGAGGGTCAAAAGTTCAAAGCCAGCCTCAGTAACTTAGCAAGGCAACTCAGTGAGATCCTGTCTCCAAGAAAACACAAGAAATGACTGGGAATGTGACTCAGTGGTAAAGCACCACTGGGTTCAATCCCTGTTACCACCTCCCCTACCAAAAAAAACCCCAACAAATCATTGGGAAAATCATTGCCATGTAAATCATGGCCTGAAAACATTGATGTTTTTTTACTCAAAAATCACATTTAAACAGTGAATCACACGAGTGTATCACCCAAACTGCATAAAAAAATTCATTCTCAATAAGGTACAGAATAGCATTATTTCTTTTTAAATTTATCTTAATTGACAAGTAAAAATTATACATATTTATATTTTGAAATATAAATTGCAGGATGGCAAATGAAGTTATTCAAACATTTATCATTATTATTATTATTATTATTATTATTATTATTATTATTATCATTATTAATTTTCAGGTGCTGGAGATGGAGCACAGGGCCTCAAATATGCTAGGCAAGTGCTCCACCATGAGCTAAATTCTCAGACCCCAGAATAGCTTTCTTTCCCTTTCCTCCACTTTCTTTTTCTTTCTTCTTTTTTGATTGGGGTGAGGGGCACTGGGGATTGAACCCAGGGGTGCTCTACCACTGAGCCACATCCCCAGTCATATTTTGTATTTTATTTAGAGACAGGGTCTCTCTGCATTGCTTAGGGCCTCACTAAATTGCTGAGGCTGGCCTCCAACACACAATCCTCCTGCCTCAGTCCCCTGAGTCAATGGGATTACAGGCATGTGGCTCCACACCCCTCAGAATAGATATATTTCTAACAGTGAAAGGTCCCAGAGAGGTGGCAGATTAAATAAATCATGGCATATTAACTTGGCAGAGGTGATGCACTTATTCAATAAGTAACTCATATAGGAAAAAAATCCTTACTGAGTAGTGTGCAGAGGAAGCAAGGTCAGATGCCAGGGAAATGTCATTGAAATTTCAGATTATGCACAGTGATCAGTGGCCTGCCATTAGCTGTCACAAGGCTGTTTCCTAATCAAAAGAGTAGTCAATTACATCTTTGATGCTCCTAGACAGTTGAAATAACTATAATTGCCTTCATTTTTATTTACATATTTTATTGTTTTTCATTTTTTTGTTTGTTTGTTTTGGGTGCCAAGATTTGAACCCAGGGGAGCTTAAACAACAAGGTATATCCTCAGCCCTTTTAATTTTTCGAGACAGGATTAAATTAAGCTGCTTACACCCTCACTGAGTTGCCCAAGTTGGCCTCAAACCTGTGATCCTCCTGACGCTCTCCAGAGTTGCTGGGATTGTAGAAGTGCACCATCACAACACAATACTACAGATTTTATTTCTTAAAATGTTTTAAACTTTCAGTAAAATTGAAAAGATAGTCCAGAAACACCCCCAAAACCTTCCCCCTATGTTAGCATCTTATATTAGTGTGGCATATTTGTTATAATTAATTAAGCAGTATTTATATGATTATCAACTCTGGTCCAGGGTTTGCTCAGATTTTCTCAGTTTCACTGGAGTGATTCTGCTTCAGGGCCCACCTAGGATCCCACCCTCCACCCAGCCATCTTATCCCCTTTGGTGCTTCTTAGTCAAGAGAGCATCAGGACTTCCTGGTCTCTGATGACCTTGAGAGTTTTGAGGAACACTGGTCAGGTACAATACAGGATTTCCCTCTACTGGAATTTGTCTGATGTTTTTCTCATTATCATCCTGGGGTCACTGGTTTTTGGCAGAAGATGACACAGGTCAAGTGCCATTTGCATCAAATCTTGGGAAGGGTACATGTCAAAATGATCTGTCACCATTGACCTTGACCTTGATTAGCTGGCAAAGGAAGGGTTTGCCAATTTTCTCCTCTGTAAAGATACCAGCATCAGTTTTTGAATTAATATTTTTCTCTCCCTACCCTAGTAAAAATGTCTTTGAAAACTAAAATGAAAGCAAAAGAAATAGAGCTTCTTCTTGAATTCTCCTCCTCCTCCTTATTCTTCTACTACTAATACTTCTATTTCTTCTTCTTGGGACAGTATCTGGCTAAAGTGCTGAAGGCCCCACTAAGTTGCTGCAGCCAGCCTCCAACTTGCAATCCTCCTACCTCAGCCTCTCGAGATATTGGGATTTCAGGTGTACTCCAATATGCCTGCCTGAACTGTAGCACTTTGGAAAGATTTCCTACTGAATATCTTAGAAGAAAACGCTCTCCCCGTCAGCAGCACACCCCTGCTGGTTTTCTGGGCCAGCTCATTCCTGAAGTAGTAGATGAAGGGTTTCAGCAGGGATGACAATGTGGTGTTGAAGAAAGCCACTCCTTTGTTGAGGGTCAGTTGCCTGGTCTGTGTGGGGTTGAGATACATGATTATGCAGATCCTATAGCTGAGCAACACCACCAGCATGTGGGAGGAGCAGGTGGAGAAGGCCTTCCATGGCCCCCAGATGCACACAGGTGCAGGACAATGCAAAGGATGCAGCCATAGGACAAAATGGTCAGTAGCACTGTACCAAACAGGGGGCACATGGCCACCAGGAAGTTCACCAGCTGCAGGAGCCTGGTGTCAGTGCACACCAGCCCCAGCAAGGGGTTGCTGTAGCAGAAGTGGTTGAGGATGTGGGGACCACAAAAGTTCAGGGAAATCCAGGTGCACAGTGCCCTGAGGACCAGGCCACTGCCACCCCAGCAGGCCAGCACCAAGCAGCCACATGCCTCAAGTGTCATGAGAGCCGGGTAGTGCAGCAGGTGGCAGATGGCCTGGTAGCAGTCCCTGGACATCACCACCAGAAGCAAGGACTCCGCTATGCCCAGAATGAAGTAGAACCCCATTTGCACAAAGCACCAGGCACAGGAGATGGTCCTGTGCCCAGAGAGGAGGTGGACCAGCATCTGCAGGGTGACAGTGGACATGAACCCCACCTCCAGCATGAAGAAGTGGCACAGGAAGTAGTACATGGGGGCATGCAGGAGGCAGTCGGTCAAGGTCAGGGTGATAATGAGCAGGATGCCCAGGAGGGTAAGCAGATAGGTGACCAGGAGCACCCAGAAGAAAAGGAGCTGGAGCCTTTGCACATCTTTGACCCCTAAGACCTCAAAGTCCAGCACTGGGGTGTGGTTAACCTTGGAGCCAGGCCCAGGAGGTTCCACCACACAAGCAACAGGTCTGGGGGTGAATGCTGTCCTATCCCCGACCCTGCCATTGCAGGCAGTGCTGCTGGTCTGTGGAGATCAAACAAGGGATACTTAGTAGGGTGTTGGGCACAGTATTAACACCCCAAGAACATTGGCTCAGGTAATTCACAGTGATGTAATGACATAAAGGAGTATTACCTTTCATCATGAGGGTATGCCTCCTGCTTCCCCCAAGAAGACTGCTATTTGCCGAGTGAACATGGATAGGCCAGGTGTGGTGGCTTACGCCCGTGATCCCAGCAACTTGGAGGCTTAGGCAGGAGGATGGCAAGTTCAAGGCCAGCCTCATCAACTTAGCAGGACCCTGTCTCAAAAGAAAAAATAGGAGGATTCAAGATGGCAGGCTAGAGGAAGACTGCATTCATACTTACTCTGTGGATTCATACTTACCCAGGATTCAAGCAGCAGGAATATTGCTCTCAATGAAATTTTATATTCAAATTACTCCTAAGAGGTCCCCAGCCACCACTCTGGAACCAACTCTGCAGGGCCAGAGCAGAGCCTGGCAGCAGGCAGTTACCAGCTGGGAGCGCAGGATCCCAGCAGCAGCTCCGGAATCACCATCACCCAGCTGGGCTCGGGCCTGATCCCAGGGACCAGCCAGCCAGTGAGCGCGGGACCCCAGCAGCTGCTCTGGAACCAACACCGCTGGGCCGGGCTTGGGCCTGGGCTCAGGCCTGACCCCAGGCAGTAGCTAGCTAAGAGTGTGGGACCCCAGCTGCTGCTCCGAAATCACCATCGCTGGGCCAGGTTCAGGCCTGACCCCCGGGCATCCCCAGCTGTGAACGCATACCTGCCAAGCCATCGGGCCACCATATCCAGCTCCAAGCCCAAGCCTGCAGCCTGTACCTGGTCTAGTCTCAGGCTGGCACCCACGCTGTCGCTGACCATCTAACAACAACAGGTTACCTTTGCCCACAAACATTGATTATCCCTGACCTGGAGGCAATGGGACAGCACCCTTCTTGGGACACAGCATTACCAAGTGCCTGACAGGCATCAGACTACTGGACAATAGGAGGCTTGAATTGTACAATATGATTTTACTGCAGAACTTTCTCTTTTTCTTTTTTCTAAATAGTAATATTATGATTATTCCTAATATACTTACTACATTCCCACTTCTTTCTTATTAATATCCTTATCATTCTACCACCCTCTAATATAGCAGTGTCCTTGAAGACTCATTCTATTTTCTCATGCTAAAAACTTATTGCCTTGAATTCCGCTCTCACTATTCCTACGACATAGTAACTATATAGACTCACTTCCTATCTCATTAACGTTATATTCTAAACCCCTCAGCATCTTCTTTTTCCACTATTTGAAATTGTGGTCCTTATTGCAAACCTATCAATTATGCAGTAGATAATTTGAACTCATTTCTGTATATTATAACGCAGTTAATATCTAAATAGGTTCTCTATGGTTTAAGGACACATATTGTTTTTATGGGGTACTGCTAATAATAATCTCCTCGAGGTGAGGTATTGGAAATCTGCAGGGATACTATAAGTCTTTATAGGGAAATTGCAATCCCTCTGATTTGCACTACTAGAGGGGAAGATACACAAGCAACACAAGAAAACATGGGAAGAAAGTGTCCCAAACAAACCTAGATGATACATCAAGAGAACCCAAAGACAGCATGGTAGAAGGAATGTCATAAAGGGAGTTCAGAATGTTCATAATTAAAATGATCCAAGAAGAGAATGATGTGACAAGAGAGCAAATGCAGGCTATACATAATCAGCTAATAGAGCAATTGCAGGAAGCAAAAAATCATTTCAATAAAGAGATATAGAAATTCTGAAAAAAACAACAAACAGAAATCCTTGAAGGAAACAAGAAATTGAAGGCAACAATAAACCAAGTTAAAAACTCAATATAAAGCATAATTAACAGAATAGATCACTTGGAAGACAGAACCTCAGACAACGAAGACAAAATATTGAATCTTGAAAATGAAGTCGAACAAACAGAGAAGATGATAAGGACTCATGAATGGAAACTCCAAGAAATATGGGACCTCATGAAAAGACCAAATTTAAGTATTATTGAAATTGAGGAAGGCACAGAGATACAAACCAAGAGAATGAGTAATCTGTTCAATGAAATAATATCAGAAAATTTCCCAAATATAATGAATGAGATGGAAAATCAATTACAAGAGGTGTACGGGACACCAAACACACAGAATTACAACAGATCCACACCAAGGCACATTATAATGAAAATACCTAACATACAAAACAAAGATAGAATTTTAAAGGCTGCGAGAGAAAAGCATCAGATTACCTACAGGGGGAAACCAATACAGATATCAGCAGATTTCTCAGCCCAGACCCTAAAAGCAAGAAGGGCCTGGAACAACATATTTCGAGCTCTGAAAGAAAATGAATGCCAACCAAGAATCTTATACCCAGCAAAACTTACCTTCAGATTTGATGATGAAATAAAATCCTTCCATGATAAACAAAAGCTAAAAGAATTCACAAATAGAAAGCCTGCCCTACAGAACATTCTCAGCAAAATATTCCAAGAGGAAGAAATTAAAAACAACAATGTTAGTCAACAAGGGGAGGAATTACCCTAAAGAAAGAGTCAATCAAAGGAGAAACCAAGTTAAGTTAAAAGCCCAAAAAAAGCCAAAATGACAGGAAATGCAATTCAATTTATATATCAACAAATTTCAAGTGTGTGTTGATTTAGACTTTCAGTCAAGGATTTCTAGAGAAAAGAAATGTAGAAAGGAAGGACAAATTTCTAAAAGGGACCAATTTACACAATGTCCATTATTGTGCAGTAAAGTAATAATTCCTTCTTGTGCCAAAACATGCAATTTCAACACTTGTGGGAATATCCATACTTATCCATTATTTCTTAACCAAAATTTACTTATCAATTATTTCTTAACCAAAATTCAGATGTATACTTATGAAATGCATGCAACATATATAATGAAACAACTAACACTCATACCCAGGTGTCTAACTTCAGTAATTACTAGTGTATTTATATTGGCAAGAAAAAAATATGAAAGTAGTGAAATTCATAAATACATCAGCATTAGTTGCCATTCCCGTAAACATCAGGTATTCATTTTGCAAGGAGCCTTTACAAAAATGGCAAATCTGAGAAAAATCTTTCCTTAATCCTCTAAACTTGTTACCCATCCAAGAATTCATACTCAAGAAGACTTACAAATATACAGAGTGTGAAAGAGTTTTTAATCATCTTGAAAGTCTTAATACAAGAGAATTCTTATTGGAAGAGAGCCTTACAAATTTAAAGAATGTATCAAAGCATGGAATCACTCAACCATTTCTAAACACCATATACTTTAGAAGTGATAATTGCTATCACTATAAAGAATGTGGCAAAATATTTATCCAAGAATCACCCATCGACCTTCAGAGAATACATACTAAAGAAAAGTCCCCAAAATGTAAAGAATATGCAAAATCTTTTAACAATTGCTCTACCCTTTCTAAACACCTGAGATGTCATGGCAGTGACAAAACCTTCAAACGTAAAGAACATAGCAAACCTTTTAATCAAAGATCAAATTCTACATAATACCAGAAAATTCATATAGGAGAGAGATCCTACAAATGTAAATGTGCCAAAGTCTTTAAAAATTCTTCATCCCTTTCTCAAACCCAAAGGAATCGTCTTCAAGAGAAGTCCTACAAATATAAAGAGCATGACAACATTTTTAATAGAATCACATCAGGGGGTTCATATGGGAGGAAAGCCCTAAAAATTTGAAGAATGTGCCAAAGCTTTTAATCACAGATGGTAACTCACTCAACACCAGAGGGCTTATACTGAAGAGAAACCTTACAAATGCAAAGCATGTTACGAAGCTTTTACTCAAAGATCACACCTTACTCAACATCAGAGAGGTCCTACCAGAGAGAAACCCTACAAATGTCAGCAATGTGGCAAAGCTTATAATCAAAGATCAAAACTTACTCATCAGAAAATTCACACTGCAGAAAAGCCCTATAAATGTGAAGAATGTGGCAAAACTTTTCTATGTTCATCAAGCTTTACCAAACACCAGGGAATTCATACTGGAGAAAAAGCCCTGCAAGTGTGAACATTGTGTCAGAATTAAAGGAAGATTGAACCCTTATGCCACACCAGTGGAATCAACAGAGGGAAATTATACAAAAGTAAAAAAATAACAGTCTCCTACACTTGTTCACACCTTACGCAGCACTTGAAAATTCAATTGCAGAGAGAATACACAAGTGTAAAGGATGCTGCAAAGCGTTTAGTAATTACTCAAACATTACTAAGAACTTGAAAATTTATAGTGCATCAATCCCTAAATATGTTAATAATGTGCCTAAGTCTTTATTCAAATTTCGAAGTTTCTTCAACATCAAAAACCTGATACCTGCAATGAATGTAAAAAGAGATTCATCCAAAATAGATGAATTAAATAACAACAAATAATGAAGAAAAGCCTTGACATATATAAAACATTTAGCAATACCCTTATCTGTTCCTCGTATCTTGATTTATATGACAATGATAAATGGAGATATAAAAATATATAAAATGGGAAATTAACTTTGCTTAAAATTTATTAAAAATTATTAGCCGATGTGCTGAAATACAGAACTCATCCAAAATATCATAGTATAATGGAGAAAACTCACCTCTGAAAGATATAAATTTGTTATAAAATCAAGATTCCTAAATATCCTTGTGAAAACTGGAGAGAACATAATTCTCACATATATATTTCATTATTTCAGAAGAAAGTATATTCCTGAGAGATTTTAATCAGTGTTTTTTTGAGGTTTTACTATGGATTTCTAAATACTTTCTTCACATTATATATGCCCTTTTAGTAAATAAAAGTATTTGTTAATATGCTAACACTTATGTATGGAGTCATCATGTCACAGATATCAACCTATTCTACTCTACTAAAAATTCTTTGTAACAGGTGGTAAAAACATACTATTGTGTAAATAGTGGCATAGCATCTCCATTAATCATTTTAGAAAGTGTAGCCTGTATTATGGGACCCTGGGTTCAATTCTCAGCACTGCATATAAGTAAATAAATAAAATAAAAAGCTCTATTGACAACTACAAAATATTTTTAAAAAGAAAGTGCAATCAAAATTCAACTCCTGCCGGGCGTGATGGCACACGCCTGTAATCCCAGCACTTGGGAGGCTGAGGCAGGAGGATCACGAGTTCAAAGTCAGCCTCAGCAACTTAGCGAGGCCCTAAGCAACTCAGTGAGGCCCTGTCTCTAAGTAAAATACAAAATAGGGCTGGGGATGTGGCTCAGTGGTGGAGTGCCCCTGGGTTCAATCCCCAGTACCAAAAAAAAAAAAAAATCAACTCCTTTGGAGAATATTATTCCCATAAATCAGATGTTTATTCATTTTTTTCTGCTCATGATTATGGAGAAATCAAGAGAGTCATAGGTAAGATATGGGGATATGAAAATAAGCCCCAGATTTCTGTCTCTTGAATAGCAAAAGATTTTAAAATGTTACACTGTGGAATGATAGTATTTGTAAGGTGTGCAAATCTGGAGAGTCACACAACCTCCCAATCAGGGGAATTATAAAGACCCCAGAGACAGAGCAACCGGTGCATGTTCAGGAAAAAGAAGGGTCATTGGAGAGAAATAGTCCCAATGTTTCCAAGGGAAATGTGGTCAGTTGCACATTGATCTTTCCTGGGTCTTAACACTTCATGTAGAGATACACACTGAAAGTCAAGCAATCCCTAAGAGTAACCCCTGAGGAGACTTGACTGACTTCAAAGAATGAATGAAAATATTTTCTCCCAATATTGTCTTCCTATTTAGTCTTGAACACCCAGCAGGGAAGCATAACTAGAAATGTGTAAAATAATGTGGAAAGAAAGAGACATATTCATGGAGCATTGAAACCTCCCACATCATTTACTTAATTATCTTTTCACTATTCCTACATCTTTATTCTACTTCATAGTTTATAATGGTAATTATAAACTTGGGATTACATATAGATGGTATATAGCACACACTTCCCAAACTTCTACAATGGAATGCTTATAAATACTATAAACAACCTGTCCCTTTTTTGGTCTTACAGGTACAGGAGCACATGTCCTCACACAGAGAAAAACAAGATTCTTATTCAAAGAAGACGCTAGACTAGACCTGTTCAAAAGTTAAAGCACATAATTACCCTATATTTTTTCCATGTGTTAGTATTTTGGTTCCACAAAATCTACACATGTTCATTTGACTCAAATTGACTGGGATATATAAATATTGCAATCTAATGATAAATTTTAGGGATAAGAAAACCAAGGAAATAGTAGTAATGTTTTTGTGGTCCTTGAATCTCAGTATCAGATATATGCTTATTATAGCCATTCTTCTTTCTTTCAGGGGTTATGCCTCTACCTTTCTTCTTGTGTTTATTTGATTTCAGTTCACACAGGATAACTTAGTTCTGATGAGTCATTTACATTTTTTCTAAGGCAAGTGTAAATTGCATTTTTGGAGTCACTAGGGAGTTTCTGCATTTTTGAATTTTAAACTTCACCATAGGATTTGTAACTGGGGTTCAGAAGGAATTTACACATATATATATACATAGGTGTATACATAAACATATATAAACTATAAATAAATTATAAATAAATTAAAATATATAAATATTTAAATATATATAAAATATATATAAATATATATAAATATAAATATATAAAGAATAAATATATAATAAACATATAAATATATAATAAACATATAATTATATATTTATTCTTTATATATTTATATATTACATATATATAAACTATATATGTATATATAGTGGATAGAGTGTATATTTCTAGTAGCTTCTATTTTTCAAAAGAATAAACCAAAAATATTTTTGACAAATGACCCTGGGATGACTAGATGTCCACAAGAAAAAAAATTATTTGTATATGTACCTCACATCATATACAAAAAAAATGGATCAAAGACCTATATGTATCAGCTAAATTTTAAAATTCTTAAAAACAGTTGAGTTTATCTTCATTACTTAGGGTGTGGTGATAGCTTTTCAATATTGTTATTTATTTTAAACATGACACTCTTAAAACAACCCCCTTTTAAGATTTTATGATTTCACATAATTTCACATCAAAATAAACCCTAATGTTATATACAACTAAAATGCACTAATAAAAAATAAAATTAAAAATTAATAAAGGTGCTGGAGATGTAGTTCAGGAGTACAGCACACTTGAGTTCAATTTTCATGAATAAACGAAGTAATTATTAAAAGAGCACAGACGTTTCTGGGCTGGAGATATAGCTCAGGTGGTATAGTGTGTGCCCTGTGTGCACAAGGCCCTGGGTTCAATCCCCAGCACCACAAAAAAATATATTTCTAAATGTAATAGGCTCAATCTTCACTTTGTTGATACTTCTGAGGTAAAAATGAGAACTATTTTCATGTTAATTCATAATTTATTAAAAAAATTTGTGCTCACAAAATTATGATTTCCATTTTTTGTGACCTTCAAGTAATATATTTATCACTACATGAAAATGAAGGCAACACATATACTGATGTGAGTTTGTGGTTGCAAGTTAATTAGTCAATGTTATTTTTTGATAGCCCTTCAGTTAAAATGCTTTCAACACAATGCTAGGGATCCTTTAGCCCCAGTGGAATAATCTTCACTTTTGAGAAATTTCAACTTTATTTAAGTCTGTAGATAAACAAAAATGAATGTCCAAGTTTGTCTTATACATGGTAAATGTGGTGAAGTTTTTCAGTAAAAAGTCCCCATTGGGGACATTGAAATTTCAAACAGCATATACAGAAGCCTAGAAATAGTCTATAGCTAAAAAATAAACATAGTCACCAATTCATAAATATATTTTATCCTTCAAACAAGTTTTTATGTTACATCATAAACCTCATTTTTAAAAGTCTATAGATATTTTCCAAATATATGTTATTATAAGAAGTGTCTTTTGGTACAATGTCTGTAATCCGAGTGACTTGGTAGGCTGAGGCAGGAGGATCAGAAGTTCTAAGCCAGCCTCAGCAATTTAATGAGGTCCTAAGCAACTTAGTGGGATCCATGTCTAAATAAAATTTTTAAAGGGGCTGGGGTTGTCCCTCAGTGGTTAGGCTCCCATAGGTTCAACACCTAGTACCAAAAAGAAAAAAAAAAGGAAAAGTGTTTTTTCTATGAATCTATGGTCCAGTACAAGGTTATGAGATTTACACATGTTTTCTGCTAACAATGTTGTATTTCCAGTTCTCATATTTAGACCTTTCTTCCATTTCAAATCAATTGCGTACAGTTGGAGATAGTGTTTCAGATAGTGTCGCAAGTTTTATACTGATAGTCAGTTGTTCCAGATGATTTGAAAACACATTTCTCCTCCAATGTCTTGGCACTCTCCCTGAAAAATAATTGACCAGAAATATAAGGATCTATTTCTGAATTCTAAATTCCATTCCTTTTACTTATTTTCTGTTTACAGTAATGAGTTTGAATCTAGGAACACTCTACCACCAAGATACATCCACAGATTCTTTTTTTTGTTTTTGAGGCAAGATCTTGCTAAGTTGACAAGGGTGACCTCAGACTTTTAATTCTGCCTCAGTTCCTTGAGTTGCTGGTACTATAGTCATTCACAACCATGCGTGGCCTTATCCATTTAATCATTTTCTAAGTTCAAAGCAATCCTGATTACAATTACATTTAAAAAAATTTTTATTAAGGTGTATTAAATATAATATAATATAAATGAGACTCTTCATGGTATTTTAGCACATATGCCACATCCACTAATGAAATCCAATCCTCATTTTCCACCTCGCTTTTTAAGTTCTAACAATCACCAATCTAAATTCAAGTTGAGTACTTTCATCTTCCACACAAAAGGGACAATGTGCAGTGCTTGTATTTTCCTGTCTAGTTTATTTCATTTTAACATGTTATACTTCAATTTCATCTAAGTTATTGCAAATGACAGGATTTGATTTTTATGGACACATACATACATATAGGACATATTTTCTTTATCCCACCATGTGTCAAAGAACACCTAGGCTGATGCTCTTGGTTAACCTAACAGTCAAGTTTGTGAATCTTTTGAATAATCAAGTTTCAGTTTTCTTAATTCTTTCTCTTGTCTATTTATTTTATTCTAGCTCTATTAAAATTTACCTTCTGCACAATTTGATTACAATTCTCTTCCCTTTATCTCTGTTACTCAATGTGTAAATTCAGGTTTTGGGGGGGCAGCATTTCTTTTATAATGTAGGTTTTATAGTTATGAATTTTCTCCTGAGAACTACTTTACCTGCACCTCATAAGTTTTGGCATGCTGTGCTCCCATTTTCATACACCTAAACAGTTTTCTATTTTTCTTTTTATTTTTTTCATCTTAAAGAGTATACTGTAATTGCTACATATTTACAAATTGTTTAATTTTCCCTTTTTTCTAGCTTAATTTCATTGTGGTTACAAAAGATATTGTCCTGATTTCAGTGTTTTTAAATTTAACAACATGCCCAATTTGAATTTTTGTGTGTGTGTGTGGTGCTGGGGATTGAACCCAGGGCCTTGTGAGGCAAGCACTCTATCAACTGAGCTGTATCCCCCAGCCACCAATTTGATGATTTTTAGAACCATTTTTACAATATTTCCTAAAAATGAAACACTGGATCTATATGCAGTTAGAGTAACAGTGATGAAAAAATATTTCTGCTATGTTGCTTATTGTTTTTTATCTCTTGTATGTTTTTGGTTCATCTATTTCCCCCTTATTTCCTATTTAATTATAGCTTTTATTGTGTACCATTTTAATTTTCTTTTCTTCTTTTGGCACATGTTTTAATTTTTCCTTAGTGATTGTTCTGGGAGTTTTAACATCCTACCTTTATTACAATCAGTTTTCATTCATACCAAATTAGTTTCAATACTATAAGGAAATTTTGCTAATATATAGCTTTGTCCCTCAGTTCTGGTTTTATTTTTGTCATAGGCTATGAAATAATGCATTCTGTGTCTTCTATGGCTTGAATATCATTTGTCCCCAATGTGCTTATGTTTTGGACACTTGGTCCTCATTATGGTAGCACTGAGGTTGTAGAACCTTTAAAATACACTGTCCAGTGGGAGTTAATTAAGTCATTGGGGGTACCGCCCTCAGAAGGAATTGATGCTAGTCTGTTGGAGTCAGTTTTTGAGAAAACAAGTTGTTAGGAAAAAGCCAGATGGCCCCTCTCTGCTCTCTGTTTATATTTGTTCCTAGGATTGTTCCTCTTCCATGTGATCCCACTGTGATGCCCCCCACCATTGCTGTGATATAGCAAAGTGGGTACTCTCCAGAAGCCAAACTAATGGAACTCCTTTATCTTGGACGCTCAGCCCCTAAAATCCTGAGCTAAAGAACTTTTTTTAATAAAATCACCCAACTTTAGGTATTTTCTTAGAGCAATAGAAAATGGAACCCTGTAGCCTCATTCAGCATATTTTTTAGGATTATTTTCACACTTCTATTTTTAAAACAAATAGATTAGAAAAGAGTTACAAACTAAAGACTCTATGGTACCAGCTTATATATTTAGCTACTTAGCTATCTTTGCTATTATTTCTCATTATTTTGTATGGGCTCAAGGTGCTGTCTTTATCAGAGCTTGATGGCTCTGTTATTTCTTGAGGGGTTGTTTACTCACCACAAACTTTTCCTTGTACAAATCTCCCCTTATCTTCTGAAGCACAGTTTTGCAAGGTATAAAATTATTGGTTGATAGATTTTTTAAATGAAGTTTAATCATATCCCACTGTCTTCCAGCTTCCTTGGATTCTATGGGGAAATCCACTAATTTTGGATGCTGTCTTGCATATGATGAACTGTTTCTCTTTTACCACTCTCAAGCTTGTCTTTTGTACAGGCAAAAACAGGTGTTGGTGAGGATGTGGGGAAAAGGGTACACTCATACATTGCTGGTGGGATTGCAAGTTGGTGCAGCCACTCTGGAAAGCATTGTGGAGATTCCTGAGAAAACTTGGAATGGATCCACCATTTGACCCAGCTATCCCACTCCTTGGCCTATACCCAAAGGACTTAAAATCAGATTACTACAGTGATGCAGCCACATCAATGTTCATAGCTGCTCAATTCACAATAGCCAGATTGTGGAACCAACCTAGATGCCCTTCAATAGATGAATGGATAAAGAAACTGTGGTATATATACACAATGGAATATTACTCAGCCATAAAGAAGAATAAAGTTATGGCATTTGCAGGTAAATGGATGATGTTGGAGACTGTCATGCTGAGATTAGCCAATCCCCAAAATCCAAAGGCCAAATGATCTCTCTGATAAGTGAATGATGATGCATAATACAGGATGGAAGGGAGGCAAGAATGGAGGAAGGATAGATTGCATAGTGGGAAGGAAGGGGTGGGTCGGGGTGGGAGGGTAATAATAATAACAGAATGAGACAGACATCATTGCCCTGTGTACATGTATGAATGCACAGATGGTGTGACTCTACTTTGTGTACAACCAGTGAAACAACAGCTGTACTCCATTTGTGTACAATGAATCAAAATAAATAAATTTTTAAAAAATTAAAAAAATAAAAAATGTTGCAAATAGAGTTTCATTGAAATGCACTTCTGAAATTCTTTCACTATAGGAAGTTCAACTGAAGCTATTCTCCTGCAGTGTTTTTTTTTGGGGGGGGGTCATTGTATACAAATGGAGTACAACTATCATTTTTCTGCTTGTCCACAAAGTAGAATCATACAATCTGCCTATTCATACATTTACATAGGGTAATGATGTTTGTCTCATTTTATTATCTTGCCTTCCCCCACCACCCCTCATTTTCCTCTATACAATCCATCCTTTCTCCATTCTTCCCTTACATTCCCCAACCCCTGTTATGTGTCATCAACCACTTATCAGAGAAATCATTTGACCTTTGATTTTTTGGGATTGGCTTATTTCACTTAGCATGATATTCTCCAACTCCATCCATTGACCTGGAACTGTCATAATTTTATTATTCTTTATGGCTGAATAATATTCCATTATGTATATATACCACAGTTTCTTTATCCATTCATCTATTGAATGGCACCTAGGTTGCTTCCACAATCTAGCTAAAGTGAATTGGGCTGCTATGAATATTGATGTGGCTGCAATCACTGTAGTTTGCTGATTTTAAGTTCTTTGGGTATAGGCCAAGGAGTGGGATAGCTGAGTGGTTACATTCTGAGTTTTCTAAGGAATCTGCATACTGCTTTCCAGAGTGGTTGCACCAATTTGCAACCCCACCAGCAATGTATGAGTGTACCTTTTCCCCCCACATCCTAGAAAACCTTAGAAGATGGAAAGATCTCCCATGTTCTTGGATAGGCAGAATTAATGTTGTCAAAATGGCCATACTTCCAAAAATGCTATACAAATTCAATGCAATTCCAATTAAAACTCCAATGACATTCCTCATAGAAATAGAGAAAGCAATTATGAAATTCATTTGGAAGAATAAGAGACCGAGAATAGCTAAAGCAATCCTTAGCAAGAAGAGCGAAGCAGGTGGTATCACAATACCAGACCTTCAACTGTACTACAGAGCATTAGTAATAAAAACAGCATGGTTTTGACACAAAATAGGCAGGTAAACCAATGGTACAGAATAGAGGACACAGAGACAAATTCACATAAATACAGCTTTCTCATACTTGACAAAGGAGCCAAAAACATGCAATGGAGAAAAGACAGCATCTTCAACAAATGGTGCTGGGAAAACTGGAAATCCATATGCAGCAAAATGAAACTAAACCCATATCTCTCACCCTGCACAAAACTCAACTCAAAATGGATCAAGGACCTAGGAATTAGACCAGAGACCCTGCACCTAATAGAAGAAAAAGTAGGTCCAAATCTTCATCATATCGGCCTAGGACCACACTTCCTTAACATGACTCCCAAAGCACAAGAAACAAAAGCAGGAATCAATAATTGGGACAGATTCAAACTAAAAAAACTTTTTCTCAGCAAAGGAAATGATCAGCAATGTGAAGAGAGAACCTATAGAGTGGGAGAAAATCTTTGTCACACACACTTCAAATAGAGCACTATTCTCCAGAATTTGTAATGAACTCAAAAAAGTTTACAACAAGAATACAAATGACCCAATCAATAAATGGGCTAAGGAAATGAACAGACACTTCACAGAAGAGGGTCTGCAAGCAATCAACAGATACATGAAAAATGTTAAACATCTCTAGTAATAAGAGAAATGTAAATCAAAACTACCTTAAGATATCATCTCACCCCAATTATAATGTCTCCTGCAGAGTTTTAAAACCAGTTTAGGAATGCATGAACACAGTGCTTTAGCAAGAGCACCCTCATAAACAGTATCACCAAACCTTGGGAATAAAGTGGAAATGAAGAAAAGAGAAAATACAGAGAGCTACATTGAAATACATTAGAGAAACATTTTCAGAAAAGGCATTTCAATAGCAGCTATTCTCTGCCAATATATTGAAAGCCAGTTTAGGAACACATAAACATATTTTGCTCCTAAGAGTGCACCAGATGGTAGGACCACCAACTTGGGAGCGAATTGGGAATGATGAGAAGAAAAAAAACAGAGTTTCATTGGAATGCATTTGTGAAACTTTTTCAGAATAAGCAATTCAATTGCAACTACTCTCCCGCAGTGTATTAAAGCCTGTTTAGGAATCCATGAACACAGTGTACTAGCAAGAACACCCTCATAGATAGTATCACCAAATCTTGGGAGCAAAGTAGGAATAATGAGAAGAAAATTCAGATGGTTACATTGAAATACATTAGTGAAACTTTGTTAGAAAAGGCAGTTAAATTGCACCTATTCTTCTCCAGTATATGGAAAGTCAGTTCAGGAATGCATAAATATATTTTGCTCCTAAGTACACACAGGACGGTCACCAAACTTTGGGTGGAAATTGGGTGTGATGAGAACAGAAAATACACAAAATTTCATTTAAATACATTTGTGAAACTTTTTCAGAATTGGCAGTTCAAACATAATTATTCTCCCACAGTGTATTAAACCCAGTTCAGGAATGCACGAACATAGTGTGTTAGCAAGAGCACCCTGGAAGGCAGGATCACCAAACTTTGGGAGCAAATTGGGAATGATGAGAAGAGAAAATACACGGAGTTTCATTGAAATGCATTTGTCACACTTTTTCAGAATAGGCAGTTCAATAGCAGCAATTCTCCCTCAGTGTATTAAAGCCAGTTCAGGAATGCATGAACATAGAGTGCTAGCAAGAGCACTGTCATAGAGAGCATCACCAAACCTTGGGAGAAATATGGGAATGAAGAGAAGAGAAAATACTGAAATTTACTTTGAAATACATTAGTGAAACTTTCTCAGAATATGCAGTTCTATTGCAGCTATTCTTCCACAGTGTATTAAAGCTAGTTCAGGAAGGCATGAACATAGATTGCTAGCAAGAACATCTTCAAACATAGCCTCACCAAACCTTGGGAGCAAAGTTAGAATGTAGATACAACAAAGTAGGGAAAGCTACACTGAAGTACATTAGTGAAACTTTTTCAGAAAAGGAAGTTGAATAGCAACTATTCTCGTGCTGTGTATTAAAGTCAGTTCAGGAACACATGAACATAGTGTGGTATCAAGAGCACCTGGAAGATAGGATCACCAAACATTGAGAGAAATGTGGAATGATAAGAGGAGAAAATGCACAGAATATCATTGAAATGCATTCATGAAGCTTTTTCAGATTAGGCAGTTCAATTGCAACTCTTCTCCAGCAGTGTATTAAAGCCTTTTCAGGAATGCATGAACATAGAGTACTACAAAAAGCATTCTCATAGATAGCATCAAAAAACCTTGGGAGCAAATAGGTAATGAAGAGAAGAGAAAATACCAAAAGTGACAATGAAATACATTCGTGAAACTTTTTCAGAAAAGACAGTTCAATTTCAGCTATTCTTTACCCATATATTGAAAGCCAGTTCAGGAACACATAAATATATTTTGATCCTAAGAGAACACTGGATGGAAGGATCAACAATCCAGGGTGCAAATTGGGAATGATAAGAAGAGAAAAAACACAGAGTTTCATTGAAATGTATTTGTGAAACCTTTTCATAATAGTCAGTGCAATTGCAAAACTCTCCCACAGTGTATAAAAACCAGTTCAGTAATGCAAGAACATAGTGTGATTGCAAGAGCACCATGGAAGATAGGATCACCAAACTTTCATTGAAAATTTGGAATGATGAGAAGAGAAAATGCACCATTTCATTGAAATGTATTTGTGAAACTATTTCAGAGTAGGCAGTTCGATTGCAGCTATTCTCCCACATGTGTTAAAGAAAATTCAGGAACGAATGAACATAGAGTGCTAAAAGAGCACCCACATAGATAGCAGAACCAAACCTTGGGAAAAGTGGGAATGAAGAGAAGAGAAAATACAGAAGGTTACATTGAAATACATTAGTGAAAGTTTTTCAGTATTGGCAGTTCAATTGCAGCTATTCTCCTGCATTATATTAAATCAGTTCAGGGATGCACAAACAAAGACTTCCACCAAGAGCACCTTCGTAGATAGCATCATCAAATCTAGAGAGCATGAGGGAATAAAGAGAAGAGAAAATGCAGAAAGCTACATTGAAATGCGTTATTGAAACTTTTTCAGAAAAGGCATTTCAACTGCAGATATTCTCCACCAGTATATTGAAACTGACTTCATGAACATATAAACGTATTTTTTTCCTAAGAGCACACTAGATGGTAGGATCACCAAACTCTGGTAGCAAGTTGGGAATGATGAGAAGAGAAAATACACAGAGTTTCATTGAAATGTATTTATGAATCTTTTTCAGAGTAGGCATTTCAATTTACAGCTGTTCTCCCACATTGTATTAAAGCCAGTTCAGAAACACATAAACATAGAGAGCTACCAGGAGCATCCTCAGAGATAGCATCAACAAACCTTGGGAGCAAGTTAGGAATGAGAGATGAGAAAATACAAAAAGTTACATTGAAATACATTAGCAAAACTTTTTCAAAGTACGCAGGTTAATGACAGCTATTCTTCCATACTGTATTTTAAAAAGCTCAGGATCCCACGAACATATTGTGCTGGCAAGAGCACCCTGCAAGATAGGATGACCAATCCTTGGGAGCAAATTTGGAATAATGAGAAGAAAAATACACAGAATTTCATTGAAATGCTTTTGTGAACCTTTTTCAGAGTAGGCTGTTCAATTACAACTATTCTCTGGAAGTATATTAAAGGCAGTTCAGGAGCATGAATAGTATGCTAGCAAGAGCATATTCAAACATAGCATCACCAATAATTTGGAGCAAAGAGAGAATGAAGAGAAGAGAGAAGGCAGAAATTTACATTGAAATACATTAATGAAATTTTCTCAGATTAGGTAGTTCAATGTCAGCTATTCTCCCACCATAGGATGATCATAGGGTGCTAGCAAGAGCATCCTGGAAAGTAGGATCACCAAACCTTGGGAGAAAAATCAGAATGATGATAAAATACTGAAACTCACATTAAAATACATTAGCGAAACTTTTTCAATAAAGGCCACTATATAGAAAGTTCAGGAATGCTTAAGCAAATTTTGCTCCTAAGAGAACACTAGACAGTAGGATCACCAAAATTTGGGAACAAATTGAAAATGATGAGAAGAGAAAATACACAGAGTTTCATTGAAATGCATTTGTGAAACTTTTTCAGAATAGGGAGCTCAGTTGCAACTACTCTCCCACAGTGTATTAAAGCCAGTTGAGAAACACATGAAAATAGTGTGCTAGCAAGAGAACCCTGAAAGGTAGGATCACCAAACTTTGGGAGCATATTGGGAATAATGAGCAGAGAAAAAAACAGGAAGTTACCTTGAAATAATTTGTAAAGATTTTTTTTAAAGTCTGTTCTGTTATAGCTATTCTCCACCAGTATTTTGAAAGCAGGTTTAGTAAAGCACAAACATATTTTGTTCCCAAGAGAACACTGGGAGATAGCATCACCAAACTTTGGGAGCAAATTGGGAATTATGAGAAGAGAAAATACACAAAGTTTCATTGAAATGCATTTGTGAAACTTTTTCAGAATAGGCACACATTGCAGCTATTCTCCCACAGTGTAGTGTAAGGTGTAGTGTAAGGCAGTTCAGCAATGCATGAGCATAGTGTGCTGGAAGAGTACCCTCACAGATAGCATCACCAGGACTTGGAATCAAAGTGGGAATGAAGAGAAGAGAAAATACAGAATACTACCTTGAAAGAAATTAGTGAAGCTTTTTCAGAAAAGACACTTCAATTGCAGCTATTCTCTGCCAGTATTGAAAGCAGGTTCAGGAACGCATAAATATATTTTGTTCCTAAGAGCACACTGGAAGGTAAGGTCACCAAACTTTGGGAGTAAATTTGGAATTATGAGAAGACCAAATACACAGTGATTCATTTAAATGCATTTGTGAAACTTTTTTTCAGAATAGGTCATTTAGTTGCACTTATCCCCCAGCGGTGTATTAAAGCCATTTCAGGAACACATGAACGTAGTGTGCTGGCAAGGGCACCCTCATAGATAGCATCACCAAACCTTGGGAGCAAAGAGGGAATGAAGAGAAGAGAAAATGCAGAAAGTCACAGTGAAATGTATTTATGAAACTTTTTCAGAAAAGGCAGTTCAATTGAAGCTATTCTGCACCAATATATTGAAGCCTAGTTCAGGAACACATAAATATATTTTGCACCTCAGCACATACTGGGCAGTAGGATCACCAAACTTTGGAGAAAAATATACGGGGCAGTAGGATCACCAAACTTTGGGGAAAAAATGGGAATGATGAGAAGAGAAAATACACAGAGTTTCACTGAAATGCATTTGTGAAACTTTTTCAGAAGAGGCAGTTCAATTGCAGCAATTCTCTCACAGTGTATTAAGCCAGTTCAGGAACATATGAACATAGTGTGCTAGCAAGAGCACACTGGTAGGAAGGATGACCAAATGTTGGGAGCAAATTTGGAATGATGAGAGGAGAAAATACACAGAGTTTCTTTGAAATGCATTTGTGAGGGCTGGGGATATAGCTGAGGTGGTAGAGTGCCTGTCTTGCAAGTGCAAGGCCCTGAGTTCAATCTCCAGCACTGCCAAAAAAAAATGCATTTATGAAACGTTTTCAGAAAAAGCAATTCAATTGCAGCTATTCTCCTGCAGTATATTAAAGAAAATTCAGGAATGCATGAACATAGAGTGCTAGCAAGAGAACCCTCAGAGATACCATCACCAAACCTTGGGAGCAAAGTGGGAATGTAGAGAAGAGAAAATACAGAAAGTTACGTTGAAAGACATTCTTTCCGAATAGACAGTCCAATTGCACCTATTCTCCCTTAGTGTATTAAAACTGTTCAGAAATGCATTAACATAGAATTCTACCAAGAGCATCTTCACAGAATCAGCAAACCTTGGGAGCAAAGTGGCAAGGAAGAGAAGAGAAAGTACAGAAAGATATGTTGAAATACATTAGTGACACTTTCTCAGAATAGCCAGTGCAATGGCAACTATTCTCCACCAGTATATTGAAAGCCAGTTCAGGAACACACAAACATAGGAAGAAAACATGAACATAGTGGGCTAGGAAGAGCACCCGGGAAGGTAGGATCACCAAACTTTAGGAGCAATTTGGGAATAAAAAGCAGAGAAAATACGCAGAGTTTCACTGAAATGCATTTGTGAAACGTTTTCATAAGGCAGTTCAAGTGCAGCTTTTCTCCTGCAGTGTAGTAAAGCCAGTTCGGGAAGGAGTGAACATAGTTTGTTAGTAAGAGCACCCTCATAGATAGCATCTCCAAACCTTGGGAGCAAATTGGGAATGATGAGAACAGAAAATACACAGAGTTTCACTGAAATGCACTTGTGAAATTCTTTCAAAATAAGCAGTTCAATGGAAGCTATAATCTCACAATGTATTAAAATCAGTTCAGGAATACATAAACATAGTGAACATAGTGTGCTAGCAAGAACACCCTGGAAGGCGGTTCACCAAACTTTGGGAGCAAATTCAGAATGATGACGGGGAATAAACACAGAGTTTCACTTAAATGCATTTGTGAATCTTTCTCTTTTCTCTAGGCAGTTCCATTACATCTCTTCTCCCCCAGTGTATTAAAACCAGTTAAGGAATGCATGAACATAGGGTGCTAGCAAGAGCAACCTCATAGATAGCATCACCAAAACTTGGGAGCACAGTGTGAATGAAGAGAAGAGAAAATACAGAAAGTTACATTGAAATACATTAATGAAACTGTTTCGGAAAAGGCAGTTCAATGGCAGCTATCTCTGCCAATATATTGAAAGCCGGTTCAGGATCACATAAACATATTTTGCTCCTAAGAGCACACTGTATTGTAGGACAATCAAACTTTGGGAGCAAATTGGGAATGATGAGAAGAGAAAACACACAGAATTTCATTGAAGTGCATTTGGGAAAATTTTCAGAATCTGCAGTTGATTTGCTGCTATTCTCCTATAGTTTATTTAAAGCCAATTCAGGAATGCATGGACATAGAGTTCTAGCAAGAGAACCCTCATAGATAACATAACCAAACCTTGGGAGAAAAGTAGGAATGAAGAGAACAGAAAAGAAGGAAAGGAACATTGAAATACTCTAGTGAAACTTTTTCAGATAACGCAGCTCAATAGCAGTTACTCTCTACCAGTACATTGAACACTAGTTCAGAAACTCATAAACCTATTTTGCCCCTAAGCACACACTGGACAGTAAAATAACCACACTTTGGAAGCAAATTTGGAATGATGAGAACAGAAAATACACATAGTTTAATTGAAATGCATGTGTGAAACTTTTTCACAATAGTCAATTCAAAGTGCAGCAATTCTCCTGCAGTGTATCAAAGCCAGATCTAGAACACATGAACATAGTATGCTACCAAGAGCACCCTCATAGAAAGCATCACTGAACCTTGGGAGCAAAGTGAAAATGAAGAGAAAAGAAAACACAAGAGTTTCATTTAAATGCATTTGTGGAACTTTTTCTGAAAAGGCAATTCAATGGCAGCTATTCTCCACCAATACATTGAAAGCCAGTTCAGGATCACATAAACATATTTTGCTCCTAAGAGCACACTGAATGGTAGGACCATCAAACTTTGGGAGCAAATTGGGAATGATGAAAAGAGAAAATAACCAGGATTTCATTGAAATGCATTTCGGAAAATTTTCAGATTCTGCAATTCAATTGCAGCTCTTCTCCCACAGTTTATTAAAGCCAATTCAGGAATGCAAAAACATAGTGTGCTAGCATGAGGACCGTGATTGATAACATCACCAAACTTGGGAGAAAAGTAGGAATGAGGAGAAGAGAAAATATACAAAGTTACATTTCAACACATGGGTGAAACATTTTCAGAAAATGCAGTTCAATTGCAGCTATTCTCTGCCAATATATTGAAAGCCAATTCAGGATCATAAAACACATTTTGCTCCTAAGAGCACACTGGACCACAGGACCATCAAACTTTGGGAGCAAATTGGGAATGATGAGAAGAGAATATACACAGAGTTTCATTGAAATGCATTTGTGAACCTTTTTCAAAGTAGGCAGTTCGATTGCAGCTATTCTCCTGCAGTGTATTAAAGCCCGTTCAGGAATGTATGGACATAGTGTGCTAGCAAGAGCACTTGCATGGATAGATTTCCAAATCTTGGAACAAATTGGGAATATGAGAAGAGATAATACACAGAGTTTCACTGAAATGCATTTGTGAAACTCTTTCACAATAGGCAGTTCAAAGGAAGCTATTCTCCTGGATTGTATTAAAACCAGTTCAGGAACGCATGAACATAGTGTGCTAGCAAGAGCAACCTCATAGATAGCATCACCAAACCATGGAAGCAAAGTGGTAATGAAGAGAAGAAAAAACACAGAAAGTTACATCTAAATATATTTCTGCAATTTTAAAGAAAATGCAGTTGTGTTGCAGCTTTTCTCCCCCACTATATTGAAAGGCAGTTCAGGAATGCATAAACATATTTCGCTCCAAGAGCAACTGCAAGGTAGGATCACCAAACTTTGGGTGCAATCTGGGAATGATGAGAGGAGAAAATATATGAGTTTAACTGAAATGCATTTGCAAAACTCAGAATAGGCAGTTAAATTGCAGCTATTCTCCTTCAATGTATGAACACCAGTTCAGGTGTGCATGGACAGAGTGTGCTAGCAAGAGTATACTCATATAGCATCACCAAACCTTGGGAGCAAAGTGGGAATGAAGAGAAGAGAAAATACAGAAAGCTACCTTGTAATATATTAGTGACACCTTTTCAGAACAGGCAGTTCAATTGCAGTTATTCTCCCACTGTATACTGAAAGCCAGTTCAGGAACCCATAAACATATTTTGCTCCTAATAGCACACTGGATGGTAGGACCACCAAATATTGGGAGCAAATTGGGAATAATGAGACAGAAAATAACTAGAATTTCATTGAAATGCATTTGGAAAATTTTCAGAATCTGCAGTTCAGTTGCAGATATTCTCCTGCAATTCAGGAACACATGGACATAGAGTGCTAGCAATAGAACTCTCATAGATAGCATCACCAAACCTTGGGATCCAAGTGGGAATGAAGAGAAGAGAATAGATAGAAAGGAACACTGAAATGCTTCAGTGAAACTTTTTTAAGAAATGGCAGTTCAATAGCAGCTACTCTCTGCCATTGTCTTGAGCACCAATTTAGAAACTCATAAACATACTTTTCACTAAAGAGTACAAGAGACAAGCCAGGCGTGGTGGCACACGCCTGTAATCCAAGCAACTTGGAAGGCTGAGTCAGGAGGATTGTGAGTTCAAAGCCAGCCTCAGCAACTTAGCAAGGCCCTTAGCAACTCAGTGAGACCCTGTCTCTAAATAAAATACAAAATAGGGCTGGGGATGTGGCTCAGTGGCCAAGTGTCCCTGAGTTCAATCCCTGGTTCCAAAAAAAAAAAAAAAGAGTACAAGAGACAATAGGATAATCAAATTTTGGGATGAAATTTGGAATGATGAGAAGGGAAAATACACATAGTTTCATTGAAATGCATGTGTGAAACTTTTTCACAATAGTCAGTTCAATTGCAGCTATTCTCCGGCAGTGTATTAAAGCCAGTTCAGGAAAGCATGAACATCTTGTGCTATCAAGGTCACCCTGGTAGGGAGAATCACCAAACTTTGGAGGTATGTTGGGAATGAGAAGAACAAACCCATGGAGTATCATTGAACTGCAATTGTGAAACTTATTCACAATAAGCATTTCAATTGCTGCTATTCTCCTGCAGCGTATTAAAGCCAGTTCAGGAAGGCAGGAAAATACTGTGCTAACAAGAGCACCCTGGAAGTCAGCATCGACAAACCTTGGGAGTACATTGGGAATGATGAAAAGAGCAAATGCACAGAGTTTCACTGAAATGCATTTGTGAAACTCTTTCAGAATAGGCAATTCAATTACAGCTCTCCTCCCACTGTGTATTAAAGCCATTTGAGGAACCCATGAACATAGTGTGCTAGCAAAAGCATCCACATTGATAACATCACCAAACCATGGGAGAAAAGTAGGAATGAGGAAAAGAGAAAATACAGAAAATTACATATAAAAACATTAGTTAAAGTTTTTCAGTAAAGGCAAGTCAATTGCAGCTATTCTCCTGCAGGGTATTAAAGCCAGTTGAGAAATGTATGAACATACTGTGCTAGCAAGAGCACCCTGGAAGGTAGGATCACCAAACTTTGAAAGGATATTGAGATTGATAAGAAGAGGAAATGCAGAGAGTTTCATTGAAATGCATTTGTGAAACTCTTTCAGAATTGGAACTTGAATTGCAGCTCTTCTCCCACGGTGTATTCAAGACGGTTCAGGAATGAATGAACATAGTATGCTAGCAAGAGCACCCTCATTGATAGCATCCCCAAACCTTGGGAGCAAATTGGGTATGAGGAGGAGAGAATATACTGAAAGTTACATTTAAATACTATAAAGATTTTCAGTAAAGGCAGTTCAATTGCAGCTAATCTCCAGCAATGTGTAAAGACAGTTCAGGAACACATAAACATCCTGTGCTAGCAAGGGCACCCTCGAACGTAGCATCACCAAACATTCGAGGTATCTTGGGAATGGTAATTAGAGCAAACACATGGAGTATCATTGAACTGCAATGGTGAAACTTCTTCACAATAAGCATTTCAATTGCAGCTATTCTCCTGCCATGTATTAAAGCCAGTTCAGGAAGGCAGGAACATACTGTGCTAACAAGAGCACCTTGGAAGTCAGCATCAACAAACTTTGGGAGCATATTGGGAATGATGAAAAGTGCAAACGCTGAAGAGTTTCATTGAAATGCATTTGTGAAACTCTTCTGAATGGGCACTTCAATTGCAGCTCTTTTCCCAAAGTATATTAAAGATGGATCAATGATGGATGAACATAGGTGTTCTTGCAAGAGCACCCTCACTGATAGCATCACCAATACGTGGGTGCAAATTGGGAATGAGGAGAAGAGAAAATACAGAAAGTTACATAGAATACTGTCGTTGAAGTTTTTCTTAAAGGCACTTCAATTGCAGCTCTACTCCCGCGGTGTATTAAAGCCTGTGTAGGAATGCACGAACACAGTGTGCTGGCAAGAGCACCCTCATACATAGCATCACTGAACTTTAGGAGCAAGGAGAGTATGAAGAGAAGAGAAAACACAGTTACGTTGAAAGAGATTAGTCAATCTATTTCCAAAAAGGCAGTTCAATAGCAGCTGTTTTCTGCCTGTTTTTTGAAAGCCAGTTCAGGAATGCCAAAACAGATTTTGCTCCTAGGAGCACACTGGATGGTAGGATCTCCAAAGTTTGGGAGCAAATTGGGAATGATGACAAGAGAAAATATACAGAGTCTCATTGCATTGCATTGGTCAATTTTTCAGAGTCAGCCATTAAATCACAGCTATTCTCCAGCAGAGTACTAAAGCTAGTTCAGGATCGCATGAACACAGTGAGCTAGCAAGAGCACCCTGGAAGATAGGATCGCTAAACCTTGGGAGCATATTTGGAACAATGAGCAGAGAAAATACATAGAGTTTAACTGAAATGCATTGGTGAAACTGTTTCAAAAAGGCAGTCCAACTGCAGCTTTTCTCCCGCAGTGTGTTAAAGCCAGTTCAGGAATGCATGAAGATAATTGGAGAGCTAGTGCACCCTCACTAAAAGGTTTTCGGTTAGGGGGGGAAAAAAAAGTTTTTTGCAATTTCTCCAATTCACAGGGCTTACAAAATAGTTGAAATGGAGTTTAGATGTTGAAATTCTCACCCACTGTAAGAACCTTTTTTACCAAACCATTTACTTTGCTAATATTATTATAAGAAAAATAAAGTACAAAACTTTCAGAAAGGTACTATTGAACTGATATGAAATTCCCAAGTAAAATATTTTCAAATAATAAAAATTGTATTTCTTACCACGTATCTGTTAACTGGTCATCTTTCTTTGAACACTTGCACAATGGTCAGCCAAACAGTTCCCAAGGTTAGATAGTTCTAAATTTATGGAAAGAGAATCTTTGTGAATTGAACCAAAGTAGCTTCCAATTATTCCTTTCAGCTACACTGTGCACAACAACAGTGTAACTCAAACTTTTTTCATATAGTTTCTCCATCTTTTCTTCCACCCATGCACACTAGTCAAAAGGTGAGGCTGTTGTCTACTGTCCTAGTGAGAGAGCACTGGGTCCCCATTAGCAGCTGAGACTTCCTGAGGGGTACACATTCCTTGGAAAGGCAATGGCCCCTGCCTAGGCCACCGATCACACCTCAGAAGGGCTTGCAGCCCCTTTTCCATGGAGGCCACCACTTTCTGGCTTCCAACCACAAGGTTGGAAGAATGGCTGGGGACACTGAGCTGAGGTCTGGCTCAGGGTAAAACAAACTGCAAAGGAGAAGAAAAGAAAAAAGGTCAGAGATGGGGGTGCACAGACCCGAGGAGAAAGCATGGCCGGGACAGGAACTAAGGAACAAGGCCTCAGCCCCAAAGCTTTTCCCTCTCAAGAAGAAAGGGCGAGGGGCTTGTCAGTCCTCGGGGCCCTAGAACTCTGCGCTGGGCTCCCTAAAGCTGGAAGGCGGGGGCTCGTGGGCTGCCTCACAGCAAATGGTAAAACCGAGGTCCTGCGGACTGAGCCCCGAGCCAGCCCCGGAACCACCCGGAGCATCCGGACCTGGTGCTGATGTTGAATAGGCTTCATTAGCATATTAAAATGGTTCTACCCAAAGGCTCCATCCCTTCCCTGTCGGAATGCCGGTGCCAGATCTGCGTGGAAATCCTGATCGAGCCTGTAACCCTCCCTTGCAACCGCACGCTCTGTAATCCGTGCTTCCAGTCCACTGAAAAGGCAAATTTGTGTTGTCCCTCCTGTCGCCGCGGGGTCTTTTCGTGGACTTGGTACCATACCCAAAGAAATGCTCTTATCAATATGGAACTATGGGAAATAATTCAAAAATACTATCCAAAGGAATGCAAGCTTAGAGTCTCTGGGCAAGGATGGGAGGAAATCGTCCATGATTATTGTAAGCACAAAAAGGAAAACAGGAGGCGGACCTCCACGCATTCAGAGAAGCCTTTATTCCTTTGCAGAGTCGGGTGTCATTCAGGTCCACTTTCCTGATGGAAAATGGCCATCAGTTACAGAGGAGATTTTGGTTCTGTAGGGTACAATGATGTCATCATTGAGAGTAGACTTGACAGTCTGGGGCTAGTTGAACAGGTTAAAACCTTAATTCAGGAAGGCAGTTGTAAAAAGGTTGAAACTCATTGTCTGGGGAGATAAGAGTCCAGATCCCAGGGATGAGCCCTCAAATCTTGCCCATTGGTGTTTCCTGTGCTTCCATTTAGGACTGATAAGCCATGGGGGAAGGCCATGGTTTAGGGCCCAGCGTTCAGCATCTGCCTCTTTCCCCCAGGGCCCATTGTTATCAGGAATGCATTGGGAGAGGTTTAATGGTTGGCCAGTTTCCTTTCCCACTTATCAAGCCACACTGTCCCTTCATTTTTCTTGGGGAGTTATTTTATAGGAATACTATTTTCCATAACTCTTCAATTATCAGCCCATTCATCTGTTAAGTAAACCTGGGGAATTAAGAAGAGAATACGAAGAAGATAAAAGCAAGGTGGAGGCAGAGCGAGGAGCCAGTGAGGAAGATGAAAACAAAGCCAGAGAAGAATATATACAGAGATTATTGGCAGAGGAGGAAGAAGAGGAAAAAAAACAGGCAGAGAAAAGGCGAAGTGAAGTGGAAGAACAACTAAAAAATGACGAAGAACTGGCAAGAAAGCTAAGCATTAATATTAATAATTTCTATAAGGGAAGTACCTTGGCTTCTCCTTTGAATTCCAGAAAATCTGATCTGCTCACAACCAAGTCACAAAAGAAAAATAAAAACAAACAAAGAAATATTGGAGATATTCAGAAGTATTTGTCACCTAAATCTCTATTTGGATCAGCATCACAGTCTGAAGTTGTACAAGAAGTCAGGAGAAACTCTGTATCTAAGTATTTT
Organism: Glaucomys volans; assembly: GCA_020662805.1. Taxonomy (NCBI): domain Eukaryota; kingdom Metazoa; phylum Chordata; class Mammalia; order Rodentia; family Sciuridae; genus Glaucomys; species Glaucomys volans. The sequence goes on along the minus strand of JAJEJO010002933.1, from coordinate 34,179 downwards.
TGTTTTCTATAAGAAATTGACAGTAGTGATATGAAGAGCCCTACCTGGCAAGACACAGAAATTGAAGAAAATAGGCCAACACTTTCTCCTCAAATGTGCCTTGAAATTCAAGAACAAGGTGCAAAATCTTCAGTAGAGTCACCCATGCCATGGTTATGTGTCTCTGATGCAGAACAGTGCCTTGAAGGAAAAGCCAAAACACAATGCAACAATCATGATCAAGAGTTATGTGTCACCAGGCGTAGTGGCACATGCCTGTAATCCCAGCACTTGGGAGGCTGAGGCAGGAAGATTGCGAGTTCAAACCCAGCCTCAGCAACTTAGCGAGGCCCTAAGCAACTCAGTGAGACCCTGTCTCTGAATAAAATACAAAATAGGGCTGGGGATGTGGCTCAGTGGTGGAGTGCCCCTGGGTTCAATCCCGAGTACCAAAAAAAAAAGTTATGTGTCATAAATTATGAAGGGCCTAAAACCAAAGTTCCCTTCTCTAAAGAAGCTACAATCAAGCCTTGTGGCAAGACAGAGAATGCATGTACTTCCTCAGGTATAACACAAATAATTGGAGACAACCCAGTTGAGACAGATAGTGAAGAGTCTAGCCAACTGATCAGTGAAGATATTTCAAAAAGAAAAAGCCAGGAATCTTCAGTTGAAGCAGTCAGGGATCCATGCTTTTCTTTAAAAAGGAAGAAAATGTTCCCTTTATCCTCTTCAGATCGAGAGGAAACAGAAATGAATTTTACCCCAAAACTGATAGATTTGGAGCATTTATTCTTTGAGAGACATAAACAAGAAGAACAGGACCAGTTGTTAGCATTACAACTGCAGAAAGAGGTGGATAAAGAACTAATGAAGCCAAACCGGCAAAAAAGATCCCCAGATAAGTACCAGTTGCATGCTACATCCTCACCTCCAGATAACTTACTAAGTGAGCAGAAGAATTACAAAGATAGGAACTTCAAAGGGCAGACTGACGTAGAACATCCAAAACCTAGGAGAGGCTCACAGAGATGAGAATTGGCAACCTCCTTTTAAAATCCAGTTGAACCGTTCAGTTAATGGAAAAAAGATGTCAAACTACTAGAGAAAATTGCAATGTATCTAAAAGTACTCATTCTCGTCAGCCTAGTAATTCACAGAAAAGTATTTTTCAAATGTTTCAGAGATCCACCAAATAATGTGGACAAAGGGGAGAGTCTTCTATTAAAGCTGGATTGTGAAGCTCTCTTCTGTCATAGAATCTTTATAATTTCACATTAATCTCTGCTCTCTAAGTATACTTATCTTTAAAGACCGTGTGATTACAAAGGAATATACAAATGTGTTTCTATAAAACTCAGTGATAAGTAAGGGTCCCTATCCATTGTTAATAACTAACACCTACTAAGTTTAACAATACTGTTGTATCTACAAATGCTTTTGCCAAGCCCAAGAAGTCTTCAAGTGCCATTCTTTTAGAAAAATAATAATAATAATATGGCCTTTGCTCATTTTTTGTCATGAATAATCAAAGATTATACCATATCAAGTAGTTAAAGAATCCATGTAGGGTTTAGAGTCTAGATTTTCTTTTTTATTTTCCCTTATATTTACAGAGCACTTGAAATATATCTACCATAACACTTGAGTAGTTAATTTCCATCACTAATTAAATTTTAAGAATTATAGCATTTCCTTATTTCCTTTGACTTAAAATGGGTTAGGATCAATGTTAAATCAGAGTTTTCAAGTAAATTAAAATTCTGTTGACAGAAAGGAAACCAGATTGTTTTAAGTAAAAGAAAGAGTTAGGATTAGGATTAGACCAAGTGGGGTGGATTGGCAATTTAAGAGCATTCTGGACCTAGTTTCTGATAGGTGATGTTATTTGGCAGAACGTTCTCTCTTGTCTTTGCTATAAATGACACAGAAAACATTTTAGCTTTATACCAAAATCCAAATTAGTTTTCTGAATTTTTAGAAATTCATACTTCATAGCCAGGCGTGGTGGCGCAGGCCTGTAATCCAAGTGACTCGGGAGGCTGAGCCAGGAGCATCACGAGTTCAAAGCCAGCCTCAGCAACTTAGCAAGGCCCTAAGCAACTCAGTGAGACCCTGTCTCTAAATAAAATACAAAATAGGGCTGGGGATGTGGCTCAGTGGCCAAGTGCCCCTGAGTTCAATCCCCGGTTCCCCCCAAAAAATTAAAAAATTTAAAAAAAGAAATTCATATCAATCTGCTTTTCCAGAAAAAGTGGGAATTTGCTATAGGAGAGTCACATCACAATGTCTTATGCTTTGGAATCTGAAACAACCATGAGTTTATTTCCTTATACTATCATTTGTACTGATACTTTTCTTTGTGCTTATGGACAGTGAGAATGTATGTAGGTTTTGCTCTCTCACCCCTGAAAATTAAATCAGAAGCAGTGATTTCATTCGTGAAGCTTTAGAGATTAATGCTTTTAATTCTGCTAATTTAAAATTTTGGTTTTTTCTTTCTCAAAAACAAAAAGAAAAAAAATGCCCTCTGAGTAATGATTGTGGTGAGATAAGGTGTAGTCAAAAACTAACCAAATTTGTCCAAAACAGACTAAAATCTGTCTTGTCATCAAACCAGTGTTTTCCTAAGAGAATTCACTTAATGTTTTATAATAGACATTGTTGGAACTCCTTGAATTAAAGGTTATCTAAAGCTTCCTGAAATGTTCTATGACCAAAAAGGAAAGATATAATAAATAACCCGTGGTGTGATATATGTAGGATTTATTTATTTAACCACTTATTCATCTGTGAAGAAATCTTCCTGACTAGAGTTGGCTTTAAGATAAATTTTAATTTCTCTTTGTCTTTCTGCTCTTCCTACCATGTGTGCAATTTTTTTCTTTCTTTTTTTTTTTTTTTTTTTTTTTTTTTTTTGAACCGGGAATTGATCTCAGGGGCACTTGGCCACTGAGCCACATCTCCAGCCCTATTTTGTATTTTATTTAGAGACAGGGTCTCACTGAGTTGCTTAGGGCCTCACTAAGTTGCTGAGGCTGGCTTTGAACTCGCAATCCTCCTGCCTCAGCCTCCCGAGTCGCTGGGATTACAGGCGTGGGACACCACGCCCAGCCCATGTGTGCATTTTTATTAGAAATAATAAATGTTTGTGCCAGTCATAAGAAAAGAAAGAAAGAAGAAAGAAAGAAAGAAAGAAAGAAAAGGAAGGAAGAGAAAGAAAGAAAGAAAGAAAGAAAAAAGAGAGAGACAGAGAGAGAGAGGAGAGAGAGAGAGAGAAAGGAAGGAAGGAAGGAAGGAAGGAAGGAAGGAAGGAAGGAAGGAAAGAAAGAAAGAAAGAAAAGAAAGAAAAAAGAAAGAAAGAAGAAAGAAAGAAAGAAAGAAGAAAGAAAGAAAAGAAAGAAAGAAGAAAGAAAGGAAAGAAAGAAAGAAAGA
>JAJEJO010002933.1:0-25825 GCA_020662805.1 Glaucomys volans | reverse complement strand
CTGAGGCAGGAGGATCATGAGTTCAAAGCCAGCCTCAGCAAATTAGTGAGGCCCTAACCAACTCAGTGAGACCCTGTCTCTAAATAAAATACAAAAATGAGCTGGGGATGTGGCTCAGTGGTCGAGTGTCCCTGAGTTCAATCCCCAGTACCAAAAAATAAAATAATAAAAAATAATAAAATAATAAATAAATAAGATAATAAATAAAAATAATAAATCATAAATAATAAATTAATTGACTAATAAAATAATTGATTAATTAATTTAAAAATAAAATGAATAAATAAAATAAAATAAACAAAATAAATAAAATAAAATAAAATAGAGCTAGGCACAGAGTACCTACCTGTGATCACAGCAACTTGGGAGACTAAGACAGGAGTATTGCAAATTTGAGACTCAGCAAATTATCAAGGCCATAAGCGACTTAGGGAGACCCTGCCTTGAAATAAAAAGGGCTGGGCTGGGGATGTGGCTCAATGATTGGGGGTCAATTCCCCTGTGCCAAAAAAATAAAATAAAATAAATGAGGTAGATACATATGTGCTGATGTGAAAAATCTCTAAGACAATGTTAAATGAACTATAGATTGAATAAATTACCCAGGCTGCAATTACTGGAGTAGGAGTTAATTTCAAAACTATTTGTGCATATAATGATACATTGTTAACTTTAGAGAGGGAATATTATTGGCTGGGAAAATGGAAAGAGGAATTCTTGCAAGGCAGAATTTGACCTTCCCTATCAGTATTGTTTGAATTATTATATAGAAAAATTTGGTTTTTTTACATTCTTAAAAATAATGCAAAACATGAAAGTAAAAAGATGGCATCTTAAAAATTGTTAATTTCCGGATTGAATCCTGCTTCAGTCCCTAGTAGATTAATAGCTGTTCACTAAATATTTGTTGTATGAATGGTTTTGCCACTTTTCAGCCCTGTGATGCTGGTGAATTCACTTTAAATATATGTGTCAGATTCCTTGTCTGTGAGGGAGGATTAAAATAATAATATACCTATCTTACAAGGATTATGGAAAAATTCATTCATTCATCCCACAAATCGATATTTGCCATCTACCTTGTGCCAGGCTCTGGCATGAGGCAACAGAAAAATATCAACGCCAAGGAAAAATTTCCTGTCTTCTTGGGGCTTACATTTTAGTTGAGGACTTGAAGGAATGAATTATAAGGGGCAAATTCTGAGCGATAAGGCAGGACCCAATCTACAAAGCTTTATGGGCCATGACAAGAAGTTTGGGTTTATTTTCAAGTGTGAAGAAAAGTCATTGAAGAGCTTCAATACTGAAATCTCCTTCTATAGAAATAATGGGAAGCCACTGAAAGATTTTAAGCAAGGGCATTATAAGTTATGAGGACTTTGGGCTATATAGGCAGGAGTAGAAGTGGGGAGATCAATGAGGGGAAAATCAATAATATGAGGAATTTGTGCTATTCTACCCAGTGCATAATATACTACTTGGTGCCAGGAGTTAAGGGCTGGCTATCAAGAGGTAAAGGAAGATAAATTATCGTTTATTTTTCAAGTCAGTGATGGAGGTGTACGATGGATCCTTCTTGTCAAAGATTTACAGTCCACCTGGGAAGACAGGACAGAGATAACTAATAAAAGGATCACTATTTCCAAATAATGGCTAAAGCTTAAATAGTATGTCCTAGGTGCCAAATATGGCTCAGGAGCTTTACACATGTGACTCATTTAGTCCTCATCCTAACCATGTGTTGTAAGCACTGTTTCCATTTTTCAGATGAAGAACCTAAAGAGCAGAAAAATGAGTAACTTGTCCAAGATCTCACAGCTACAACCATGTTACAGAACCTGGACTCAAGGTAAGATCTTTGGATGGAATTCACTTAGAGAAGTTGGTCTCAGAGTTAGGTACACTTACAGAAATTAATATTTAAAAATTAACAGTGTTTATAACCTTTCAATTTTTCACTACCAGGAAACTCAAATTTTTTTTTAAAAAAAATAAGTACTCAGGTTTATCTCAGCCTCAGAAAGACTCTGTGTAAGTGTCAGATAAGGTGAGATGTGGTAGAAGGCTGTTCCAGGCTAAAGTCCATGAAGAAGGTGATAGTGTGGGAGAAACAGAAACTTCAGGTAGGAAATTCTCAGCTGGTGCCAACTGATTGGGGGGAGTCCAAGAACACCAGGTTAAGGAACCAGGATGTTTTATTCTGTGATTTAAAACAAAGAGGGTGTTCCTGGTAAATTCCCACTTCATGGAGAGTACACTGCACTAGATGAGAAGGAAAAAAAGGGGCATATAAAATGTGGGTTGGAAAAGTAAGAAATTTTCTGTCTTTAGACTCTCCTCCCAATTTCATGGACCCTCTCCCCAAATGAAAACACAAGAACTTCTTGTTTATCTTGTTATCTGACACTGTTGTTGCAATCCCTTGATTTTCTCATCCCTTCAACTCATTAGGAGGTTTTCAGAACCTCCTAGTCTTAGGGATGGCTAAAGGGCAGAGAATTTCTAGTCAAGGCTAAGTGTTACGGAAGGAAGTTCATCTACTCACTTGAAAAGTCACTTGCAAAGACCAATGACTTGTAGACAAGTTATTGGGGCAATGCAAGAGATTTATTTGAAAATTCAGCAAACCAAAGAAGATGGGCAGCTATCAATAACCAAGACCACCTTATGGAACTCAAGTGTGCAAAGGGGCTTTATAGGGAAGGAAAGCAGAGCAAGGGGTGCATGGTGCAGGAAAGAACTGATGACTAGAAACTTCTAGGTGCTGCTCTAGTGGCCTGGAACACAACATAGTCTTAGTTACTCTTACCTTGGTGTCTTAAGCCTTGAAGGCAAAGAGAGAGACCAGGTAAATTTAGATAAAATCAACCTGGGATTATTGTTCCAGATAAAACATTTCTTAAGACCACATCTGTCTATCTTGATCACCCGCAGTCTACCAGTGTAGCAACTACATTTGAGTGCAGATTGCTCACTGACCGCCTCCACCTATCATCCATCACTTGCCTGTTTGCCATGCCTCTGGCCTGCCCATCACCTGCCTTTCACCTATGCATCGCCCACCAACGGAGGTTCATCTGCCAATCATCCGTCCGCCAATAGACTGGGGAGCCTGCAGACCTTCAGTAGATCACCAGTTGCCTGTTGTTGCCTGGAAGTTCACCGTTAATTTACCCACAGGTTTGGTTACACTTGGCTGCCACCATTTTGGGAGAAAAAGCCAGGAGCTTCAGGACTGCCAGCCCAACTGACAGCACCCCCCCTCCAGGACCCCCAGCTTCACTGACAGCACACCACCTCCAGGGACCCAGCCTGACTGACTGCACCCCACACAGTCTCGGTGCCCAAGCCCTGTGCTGCATCTCCCCATTTGCCAACACTTTTGGAAACCAGTGCAGCCATCTTGGATTATCCGTGAAGGGGAAACTGTCATTAGGTGGGGCAAATCCCATCCTGAGATGCCTGCTGGAGACTGGAAGCTCATTATCAGGTACCTCTCATGTCTCAGGCTACTAAAGACTGGGAGGTTTGAATAGTATATGACGATTACAGTGTAGATTTTTTTTCTCCTTTGTGACAGCTTTTAAATTTTTATTTCTTTACTTTTCTTGCTCTCTACTTTCCTTTTGTTTACCTCTTTCCTCAAGGGCTTTTTCTCACTTTTCTCATGCTAACAACCCACTTCTGACTACACTTTCACTCTTCCTATGATCTATAACCTCTTCATACTCTTTTCTTACACTGTTAACAGTTACATCCTACACCCCTCCTCATCCTCTTTGTCCTCCATTAGAAACTGCAGTCCTCATTGCAAATTTGTTTATTATACTGTAGATAATAATTGAATTCATCCTCTCTGTTTATTATGACAATATTGGAACAATATTGTAACAAAAAGACTACTGTAACAATAGTCTTCATAGGGGCTATTTGGTTTACGGCTGCATATTGTCTATACTGGGTGTTGCTAATATTGATCCCCCCCTTAAAGAAGAGGTTTTCGGAAAACTATAGGGTCTACTATAAGCCTACAGGGCAGAAACTACAATACCCTAGATCTGCATTGCTAGAGGGGAAGATACACAAACAACGTGAAAAAACAAGGGAGGAAATTGTTCCAAACAAACCAAGATTCTACACTAATAGAATCCAATGACAGTATGGTAGAAGAAATGCCAGAAAAGGAGGTCAGAATATACATGATTAAAATGATCAGAGAAGCAAATGATGAGTTAAGAGAGCAAGTGCAGGCAATGATTGACCATTCCAATAAGCAGCTGAAAGAGCAACTACAGGAAACAGAAGATCACCTCAACAAAGAGATATTCTGAAAAAGAACCAAACAGAAATCCTTGAAATGAAGGAAACAATAAACCAATTAAACACTCAATGGAAAGCATCACCAACAGACTAGATCACTTAGAAGATAGAACCTCAGACAATGAAGACAAAATATTGAATCTTGAAAATAAAGTTCCCCAAACAGAGAAGATGGTAAGAAATCATGAATGGAACCTCCAAGAACTATGGGAGATCATGAAAAGATCAAATTTAAGAATTATCAGGATTGAGGAAGGCACAGAGATACAGACCAAAGGAATGAACAAGCTGTTCAATGAAATAATATCAGAAAATTTCCCAAACCTGAAAAATGAAATGGAAACTCAACTGCAGGAGGCTTACAGAACACCAAATGCACAAAATTACAGCAGATCCACACCAAGACACATTATAATGAAAATGCCTAATGTACAAAATAAAGATAGGATTTTAAAGGCTGTGAGAGAAAAGAAACAGATTACATATAGGGGGAAACCAATACAGATATCAGCAGATTTCTCAGCCCAGACCCTAAAAGCTAGAAGGGCCTGGAACAATATATTTCAAGCTCTGAAAGAACATGACTGCCAACCAAGAATTCTATACCCAGCAAAGCTAACCTTCATATTTGAAGATGAAATGAAATCCTTCCATGACAAACAAAAGTTAAAGGAATTTACACATAGAAAGCCTGCACTACAGAACATTCTCAGCAAGATATTCCATGAGGAAGAAACGAACAACAACAATGAAAGTCATCAAAGGGAGGAACTATCCTAAAAGAAAAGCCAATTAAAGGAGAAACCAAGTCACATTAAAAACCAAATCTAAGCCAAAATGACTGGGAATACAAATCATATCTCAATAATAACCCTGAATGTTAATTGCATAAACTTGCCAATCAAAAGACATAGACTGGCAGACTGGATTAAAAAGAAAGACCCAACAATATGTTGCCTTCAGGAGACTCATCTCATAGAAAAGGACATCCACAGACTGAAGGTGAAAGGATGGGAAAAAACTACCATGCATACGGACTTAGTAAAAAAGCAGGGGTTTCCATCCTTATATCAGATAAAGTGGACTTCAAGCCGAAGTTAGTCAGAAGGGATAAAGAAGGTCATTACATACTGCTTAAGGGAACCATAAATCAAAAAGACATAACAATCATAAATAATTATGCCCTAGACAATGGCCCATCCATGTACATCAAACAAATCCTTCTCAATTACAGGAATCAAATAGACCACAACACAATAATTCTGGGTGACTTTAACACATCACTGTCACCACTGGACAGATCTACCAAACAAAAACTAAACAGAGAAACTATAGAACTCAATAACACAATGAATAACTTAGACTTAACAGACATGTATAGAATATTCCATCCATCAATGAGTGAATACACTTTCTTCTCAGCAGCACATGGCTCCTTCTCTAAAATAGACCATATGTTATGCCACAAAGCAGCCCTTAGTAAATGCAAAAAAGTAGAGATACTACCTTGTATTCTATCGGATCATAATGGAATGAAATTAGAAATCAACAACAAAAGAAAAAACAGAAACTACTCCAACATCTAGAGACTAAATAATATGCTATTGAATGAAGCATGGATAATAGAAAACATCAGGGAGGAGATAAAAAAATTCTTAGAGTAAATGAGAATAATGATACAACATATCAAAATCTCTGGGATACTATGAAAGCAGTACTAAGAGGAAAATTCATTGCATTGAGAGCATTCAAGAAAAGAATAAAAAGTCAACAACTCAATGACCTAATCTTACATCTCAAAGCCCTAGAAAAAGAACAGAACAACACCAAAAGTAGTAGAAGACAGGAAATAATTAAAATCAGAGCTGAAATCAATGAAATTGAAACAAAAGAAACAATTCAAAAAATTGACAAAACAAAAAGTTGGTTTTTTGAAAAAATAAACAAAATAGATAAACCCTTAGCCACATTAACAAAGAGAAGGAGAGAGAAAACTCAAATCACTAAAATTTGTGATGAAAAAGGAAATATCACAACAGACGCCATTGAAATATAAAACATAATTAGAAGCTACTTTGAAAACCTATACTCCAATAAAACAGAAATCCTGAAGACATCGACAAATTTCTAGAGACATATGGTCCTCCCAAACTGAACCAGGAGGACATACACAATTTAAACAGATCAATTTCAAGCAATGAAATAGAAGAAGCCATCAAAAGCCTACCAACCTAGAAAAGCCCGGAACCAGATGGATTCTCAGCTGAGTTCTCAAGACCTTCAAAGAAGAACTTATACCAATACTCCTGAAGGTATTTCATGAAATAGAAAAGGAGGGAACCCTTTCAAATTCATCCTATGAAGCTAGTATCACTCTGATATCAAAACCAGACAAAGACACATCTAGAAAAGAAAACTTTAGGCCAATATCTCTGATGAATATAGATGCTAAAATCCTTAACAAAATTCTGGCAAATTGCTTACAAAAACTTATTAAGAAGATAGCGCAGCGGATCAAGTGGGGTTTATCCAGGGATGCAAGGTTGGTTCAACATCCAGAAATCAATAAACGTAATTCATCACATCAATAGACTTAAGGTTAAGAATCATATGATTATTTGGATAGATGCTGAGAAAGCATTTGACAAAATACAACAGCCCTTCATGCTCAAAACACTAGAAAAGATAGGGATGGGAGGAACATATCTCAACATTGTGAAGGCTATTTATGCTAAGCCCACTGCCAACGTCATTCTTAATGGAGAAAAACTGAAAGCATTCCCTTTAAAAACTGGAACAAGATAGGGATGCCCACTGTCACCACTTCTATTCAACGTTGTGCTAGAAATGCTAGCCAGAGCAATTAGACAGACCACAGAAATTAAAGGTATACAAATAGGAAAAGAAGAACTCAAGCTGTCACTATTTACTGATGACATGATCCTATATTTAGAGGATCCAAAAAACTCCATCAGGAAACTTTTAGACCTAATTAATGAATTTAGCAAAATAGCAGGATATAAAATAAACACACGTAAATCAAATGCATTTATCTACATAAGCGATGAATCATCTGAAAGTGAACTGAGGAAAACAACTCCATTCAAAATAGCCTCAAGTAAAATAAAATACTTGGGAATCAATCTAACAAAAGAGGTGAAAAACCTCCACAATGAAAACTACAGAACATTAAAGAAAGAAATTGAGGAAGACCTTAGAATATGGAAAGATCTTCCATGTTCTTGGATAGGCAGAATCAATATAATCAAAATGGCCATACTTCCAAAGATGCTGTACAAAGTTAATGCAATTCCAATAAAAATTCCTATGACATTCCTCACAGAAATAGAAAAAGCAATCATGAAATTCATATGGAAGAATAAAAGACCCAGAATTGCCAAAACAATCCCGGGCAGGAAGAATAATGCAGGAGGTATCACAATACCAGACCTTAAACTCTACTATAGAGCAATAGTGATAAAAACAGCATGGTATTGGCACCAAAATAGACAGATAGACCAATGGTGCAGAATAGAAGACACAGAGACAAACCCACGTGTACAGTTATCTCATACTAGACAAAGGTGCCAAGAACATACAATGGAGAAAAGGTAGCCTCTTCAATAAATGGTGCTGGCAAAACTGGAAATCCATATGCAATAAAATGAAATTAAACCCCTATCTCTCACCCTGTACAAAACTCGACTCAAAATGGATCAAGGATCTAGGAATTCGACCTGAGACTCTTCACCAAATAGAAGAAATAGTAGGCCCAAATCTTCTTCATATTGGCTTAGGACCAGACTTTCTCAACATGACCACCAGAGAACAAGAAATAAAAGGAAGAATCAATAAATGGGATGGATTCAAACTAAAAAGCTTTTCCTCAGCAAAAGAAACAATCAAGAATGTGAAAAGAGAGCCTACAGAGTGGTACAGAGCACAGATCTCCAAAATTTATAAAGACCTTAAAAAACTTCACACCAAAAATGCAAAGAACCCAATCAACAAATGGGCTAAGGAACTGGGCAGACACTTCACAGATGATGATATACAGATGATCAACAAATATATGAAAAAGTGCTCATCATCTGTAGTAATTAGAGAAATGCAAATTAAAACCACCCTAAGATTTCATCTAACTCCAATTAGAATGGCTAGGATCAGGAATACAAGCAATAATAAGTGTTGGCATGGATGTGGGGAAAAAGGCACACTTGTACATTGCTGGTGGAGTTGAAAATTGGTGTAGCCACTCTGGAAAACAGTATGGAGATTCCTCAGAAAACTTGGAATGGATCCACCATTTGACCCAGCTATCCCACTCCTCGGTCTATACCCAAAGGTCTTAAAATCAGCAAAGAATAGGGATCATCTATGTTCAGAGATGCTCAATTCACAATAGCTAGATTGTGGAACCAACCTAGGTGCCCTTCAATTGAGGAATGGATAAAGAAACTGTGGTATATATACACAATGGAATATTACTCAGCTATAAAAAAGAATAAAACTGTGGCATTTGCTGGTAAATGGGTGGAGTTGGAGAATATCATGCTAAGTGAAATAAGCCAAGCCCAAAAAACCAAAGGCCGAATGGTTTCTCTGATCAGTGGATGCTGATACATAATGGAGGGGGAGGGGAATAAGAAAAGAATGGAAGAAGTATGGATGGTATAGAGGAAAATGGGATGGGAGGGGTTGGGGGAAGGAAAGATAGTAGACTGAGACAGTATTATCCTATGTATATGTAAGATTATATGAATTGTGTGAATCTACATTGTGAAAAAAAAAGATATATTCCCTGCTGTATAATTATATCAAAATGGGTTCTACTGCCATGTATAATTAAAAAGAACCAATTAAAAAACACAAATTAAGAAATATATATATGGTTCTTAAATACATGAATAATGTTAATCCAGTTAAAAAAAATTTTTTAATTATTAATATGTCAGCATGTAGAGTTGAGCAGAAACGTTCCAATCTAAAAGTTAAGGTAACAAAGAAGATATATAGTACAAAGGCAGAGATGCCAAGCTTTTTCATCCTATTTTAGTTTCCAGTCAGATATCTGCAGGCTCAAGTGAAAAGTCAGTGCTTTCAGCAAACGCAACCTTCAAATCCCTGAAGAATAACGTAGGCAACTGTTATCATCATAACCAACAGGTCTACAGCGTTGTGTTATCTACAGCAAAGCTAGTGGGAGACTAATAATACATTGCTCAGCCACTGTAACCTCCAAAATTATTGATTTTTAAGGACAACTAAAAGCAAGTGAAGCTAGAGGGCTTATTTTGGTTTTCCCTGAGTTACACAGGGACATCAGAAGAGAGGGTGGAGCAACTGGTCAGCTCAATAGGGCCTCAGGGATCTCTTGTGCAATTTCTTCTCTTCATGCTTTCATTCATTCATAAATATCTTTTAGCACTTACTGGGAGTTAGGTAGTACTGAGGAGACACACACACACACACACACACACACACACACACACACACACACCAAAAAAAAAGAAAGAAAGAAAGAGTAAAAAATATTGTCCCTGCACTCACAGCAAAGAAAAGGAGTTGAGTTGGAAGCCTGTACTCCCTTCAGATGCAGAGAGGGCCACTCATTAACCCAAAGTCACACAGCTAAAAATTGTGGAGTTCAAGGAAGTCTAACACCTAAAAGCGTTTCCCTACAGATGCCTTCTTTCTTTCTCCCCACTAGTGGAAGTTGCAGGTCAAAGAAATTAATGCCTTGCAGGGCCAAAGGGCCCATTGCTCCTGTGTTCTATTACAAATTGCTACCTTGCCCGACTCTCCCCATCCTCCATCTCCCCCCGCCCCGCCCCAGAAAAGGTCTAGACCAATCTTGCGGTGTTCAAGGCAAGATGCAGAAGCCCGCTGCCAATTACCGAAAGAAGATTGCCCCTCGGCAGGCGCCGTAGTGGAGCCGGAAGTGTTGCCTGGTGTGTCTTCAAGCAGGATTCCAACGAAGAGGGTAAAGATGGCTGACGTGGCGGGTCTTGAGACCCCACTGTGCTCGGAGCAGTTTGGCTCCGGAGCGGCACGAGGCTGCTGCGCCGCCCCTGACGGAAGCTTGCAGTGGGAAGCGGAAGAAAGGCGCTGGTGGAGGTTCTCCGCCTTCACGGTGAAACCCAGAGGACGAGATGGGGACGGAGAAGGGTCCCCGGGGACCGCTTTACTGCCTCTCTCTGGTCTCCAGGCCGTTTTCCTGCCTCAAGGCTTCCCTGATAGCGTCAGCCCGGACTACCTGCCTTACCAAATATGGGATTCCGTGCAGGTCAGCCCAGCCGTCCCGGGCAGGGGTTGGCATATGACTGGGGGTTAGGGATCAGCACCACCTCCCTGCTGTTTTATGAAGGGGAAACTGGCGGGTGCGCACACCTGAGTCCCAGCGGCTCGGGAGGCTGAGGCAAGAGGGTTACAAGTTGAAGCCATCCTCAGCAACTTAAAGAGCCCCTTCTTCTAAATAAAATATAAAAAGGACTGGGAATGTGGCCTAGTGGTTAAGCCTGGGTTCAGTTCCCAATACCAATAAATAAATAAACGCGAGACCGGATCGCAGAGCCTGTGTACTAGGCCACACGCCAAGAACAATCGATAATAGAACGCAGACCGACTTGATCCCGAGACCACTTCTCACTTCCCGTTTCATCCACAGGCCTTTGCTTCCAGCCTCTCTGGCTCCCTGGCCACGCAGGCAGTCTTGCTGGGCATAGGGGTGGGGAACGCAAAAGCCTCTGTTTCAGCGGCCACGGCCACTTGGCTAGTGAAAGGTAAGCGGGACCCCTGGAGCCTCACCTGTAGCTCTCAGCCGTGGTTTTTTTTTTTTTTTTTTTTTTTTTTTTTTGGTCTCCTTTACTTCCCTGTGCACAGCCCAGCATGTCTTTCCCCCTGGATCAATGTTTGGACCTCCCACTCTGGGCTCTGATGTGTGTACCTTTGGAGTCAAGTATCCCCAGTGCCTTGAACAGTGTTTTATACCTTCATCTCTCACACCAACCCAACCCCTGCACTAGTTGCCCATAGAAACTGCAGAGTCCCTAAATTATTTGGATCCCAAATCCCTAAATTAACTGCCCCTTCCCCTTTAACTTCTGCAGAGATTTGCACGAAAATGCAATTTACTGGGTAAAACCAGCTGCCTAGGATGGTGGAAATCCATTAGTTCCAGGGGAAACAAAAAGGGTGTAGTTGGTCCTGAATAAGAGAAGGTTCTGGAAAGGATGAAAGGTAATCTGTATCCTGTAGATGGTGCTGTAAGTGGTAATTATAGTGATAGCCTGCTGAGTGTGTATAGTTTCTTTAAAAATCACTGAGGGGGAAAAAGGTAGTTTAGTATTAGAGAGTGAAATAGAGAAGAAAAGGGAAACTAACACCCATTCTTCATCAGGAGGACTCATGGCTCTGTCCAGTGTCCTTTGTCCCTCACTACTATTCCTAATGGATGTTTAAATCAGACCTAAGGGAAAGTGCATTCTCTCCTAGCATCTCTCTGACCACATCTGTGGTGAGCTTTCTTATCTCTTTTGGAGAATCAGGAGGCTCTGCTTATACCTTACTATTAAGACTGAACAAACTATCCAGGTAAGAGTCACCATTGGAAAGCTTTCTCTGATAGTATATGTTAATGGAGAGGTGATGGTAATCTATGGCTCATTGTCTGGTTGTGTCTTCATTTAATGAAAACAATTATAGTTAATGCTAACAGTGCTTATTGTATGTCAGTCTTTGTAAGTACTGATTCAGTCTTCACAGTAACTCTAAGATAAGTATAGCCATTATCCCCATTTTACAGATAAGGAACTACTTACCCACATCCAACCTAAGTGGAGTTAAATCACTTGATTCAAGTGATGGAGCATGGACTTGAACCTAAGTAATTTAACTCCAGAGTCTATTTTCATGTTATCGAATCCTGCTTAATTTGAATCTTTTCCATTGCTCTCCTCTTGGCTAAGTTTTTGGAATGCAGTTAGAATTTGGGTTAGTAGTTGACCCAATTTTTTTTTTTTTTTTTTTTTTTTTTTGGTCATTTCTAAGCACCCTATTCTCATCCCCAGCATGTTGCCTTTGTATGTCTTCAACTCACACAAGTAATTAACAAAAAATAAGACAATTTAAAGATATGAAAAAAACATCCACTTATTTTACAGTCTGTTTTCATGTTAAAAGAAGACCTCTTAATTAGGATTTTACAAGCTTCTTTCCATCAAACGTAAGAAAGAGGTTCATATAAGAAATTCCCTTGGAATTTTTTGATGTGAACATTTTCAACTAGAAACCTCATGCAATGAAGTTAATTATTACAACTAGTAAGAGTACTACTATTAGAAGCTAATACTTCGCAGTCTATTGTTAGCCAGTTGTTTTGCCCACTTACATCTAAATGTGTCTTAATCCCTGCAGCAGCCTGGGATGCCATTATTCATTTTTCAAGTTGGAGAAACGGAGGCACAGAAAGGTTAAGTAACTTGTCTAAGGTCATGTAGGGCCAGGATTTGGACCCAGGATGACTGACTCCTGTGTCCCACTCTTCACTAGCACACTGTACCAGTTAATATTTTAGAGTAGAGTCAATTACAGTTTGCAGACAGCTAATTTCCTTAGTAAGAACCAGAAGTTTCTAGATTTTACAGCTCTGCTAATTGTGAGGCAAAGAAGAGTACATAGGAATTAAGTTTCCTATTCTGGTAGACAATATTGACTTTTACATATTAGGGGAGGTACGTGTTGTTAATGCATCCTAATGCCAACCTGCACATGCCAAAGGGGGCCCTGCAGACTGCCTCAGAGAAAGGTAGAGTAAGCCCCCTTATTGTCAAGTGACCAAGGAACATAATACACCTGATTGGGTAAGAGTGTAGTCAAAGGAAAGGTAAATGGAGACTGGCCCAGTGGGCTCCCTCCCTCTTAACCAGTAAAAGTGGTTTTGCCATGTTCCAAGTCACTGAGTTGATGCAATTCAAGCATTTAAATGGAACAATGAGAATTTTGTTTAGAATGTACTTGATGGGAAGAGGTTAAGGCCAGCGATAGAAAAAAGGAAGTCTATAAAGCCACCTTGATTGGTATTATTTCCAGGGCCAGAAAGGGGACAGAAATGAAGTAGAACAGGCTGGATGGGAATGTGTTATATACATGCATCCTCTGAATGAGGTAGTCACTGCTCAGCCCCAGCTGATTGTGATAGGGAAGAAAAACTCAATGTTGTCATGTCCTCAGAGTCTTTCAGAAAAGCTGGAAATCTAATTTTTCATTTAAAAATATTCCAATTTTGTACATGAGTCTTCTCTGAATTTTAGTGGCTTTGTCTGTGAAAGAGGAAGATCCCTCCCAAGTTTATAGGATGATTGTGAAAGTTCAAATGTGTAGGCCTGTCAGGTGTCCACCAGAGTGCTTAACAGTCTACCTCAAGTCCATAGTTGGTGAAGCATGTCTCTTAAAAGACCTCAGTGCCAAAGAACAGAAGTTATTTTACATCTATTTTCATTGGGGAAGGATGGGGAGGATTGGCCTGTGCCACCACCTTTGTATATTTTGGGATGTTCCTAACCTTCATTTGAACAACCTAGTTTCCTTTCTCCTTGCATCCTCCTCTTGAGGGTCCATCACCTCAAGCACAAACAAATTGGAGTCCTCTGCCCGTGATACCTGTCCTTTTCAGTGTAATGTGAATCCCTCCCAGTTTTCTGGTTCTCAAACATTCCTCTATTGTGATTTCCCTCCTGGACTTAATGGGTGCTATCTCAATATGGTATGACCTGAATTGAAAACATTTTCTGTATAGAGCCAGATGATAAATATTTTACTCTTTGCAGGCTGTGTAGTCATATCTTCTCAATTCCATCATTGTGTCTCAAAAACAGCCGTGACCGTCTGTAAACAGATCTTTTGAAGAGTTTCACCAAATAGATATATATTCCTAAGTATACTATGTGGTTTTTGGTTTTAAAGTTCTCTGAGCCGGGCGCAGTGGTGCACGCCTGTAATCCCAGCACTTGGGAGGCTGAGGCAGGAGGATCACAAGTTCAAAGCCAGCCTCAGCAACTTAGCGAGGTCCTAAGCAACTCAGTAAGACCCTGTTCCTAATTAAAATACAAAATAGGGCTGGGGATGTGGCTCAGTAGTGGAGTGCCCCTGGGTTCAATTCCCAGTACCAAAAAATAAAAATAAAAAAATTTTTTAAAAGTTCTCTGAAAAATTTCTTGTGCTATCTAGTCTTCATGCAAGATTTTAATACTAGTATTCACCTATGTTGATGTGAGTAGTTGGGGTTCATTGTGCACTATTCATATGCCACATATATTCTGATTGAAGGCATCAGAATTGATCCCTTCTTCTATCAGTGAGCATTTGTAGTATTCCAGTTTTTTGCTGTTTTTAACAATACTGCAAAGAATATTTTGTGTGTGTGTATTTCAGTGTACATAATTCTCTTGGGCACTTACGACCACATCATAAGTGTGTCTAGAACTTATCAAACCTGACTCAGCTCCTAAAGACAGTGTGACCCAGTGTGAATTGGCCAGTTCCATGCTAGGATCTGCCAGGCTCTGCTGCTCCTAAATCTCTTCCTTGTTCCTTACCAATGCCCTTCTCCCCTAGATTCAACTGGCATGCTTGGCCGCATCATCTTTGCCTGGTGGAAGGGGTAAGTTTCTCTTCCTAGTCAGCAGACTTAAAGCAATATTCCCCGTGTGTGGTAGTCATGATAGTAATGTCAGCCTTTGATGGTGATTTCAAAGGTTCAGTGCAATAGTCTGAATGTGCTTAGCACATTGCATGGCACATAATGAGGACTCAACTATGTCCCCATAAGCACTGTATATTTTCTTGAATCCTTATAACAGTTTTGTGGGGTAGGCTTGAATGTGAATGTTTTAAAGATGTGAATCATGCCTAGAGGAGAGAAGTTACTTACCTGAGCCATACAATCTGTAATTAGTGAAGTGAGATTTGAACCAACAGCCTGTACTCCATGGTATCAGCTGGTTTATTGGGCAGAACCCTAGATCAGGCCTGTATATGTGCTGTGTACCCTACCCAGGAATACTTTCCTTTCCCTCCAGGAGAATTCAAATTAAGGCTTGGGACTAATGCTGCAAATTCTGAATTGACCTGAGGGCTGCAGAATTTCCTGTAACTGAGATCTTAGAAAAATGGTCTTCAGGTGTTTATGTGCAGGCCAGGAACACAGGGACAGAAGATGCAGCCATCCACAGTATCATAGCAGAAATATCCTCTATGTGAATGTTAGAGCCCAACTCTTTCTCTTGGTCTTTCTCCCATCCCCACCCACTATCAATGTGATCTGAGGGAATCTGGGTAGTTATCAGTAACATGCAGAATTATACTGAATTTAGTGTTTACTAGTTTAAAATATATGGACTTTTTACTGGATACCCTCAATGAAGCAGGAAGGAGAGAAATTGAAGAACTCAGGAATAGCCTTCCTCAAAGGATGGCAAGGGGTAGGGGGCAGCCACAAAACAGATTTTTCCCTTGGTAAGTTGTAGATTAGTAAGAGGGAAACAGTTGGTAATCGTTGAAGGTTCTCCCAGTTAATGATCACATTTCAGGCAGCAGTGACAAGGTATAAGAACAGATGTCTGGCTGGAGGCATGTGTTCTCCCTGAGCTCTTTAGATCTTATCATGGCCTAGGATTCCCCACACTGCCCACAGGATGTTTTTTCCTCCTTTTTCTTCTTCATTCTAAATTGCAACAACTTTTCATTCCCTACAGGAGCAAACTGGACTGTAACCCAAAGCAATGGAGGTGAGGAAGGGACTCGGACAGAGAGGAGAAGGAGAGTCCTCTATTATGAAGGTCTCTTGTCTCTGACTTCTAACCTCTGATCCTTCCATCAGGCTTTTTGCTGACATTCTTAATGATCTAGCCATGTTCCTCGAGATTATGGCTCCCATATACCCAATCTGTTTCACCATCACCGTCAGCACCAGCAACCTGGCCAAGGTATCAACCTCTGGGGCACCCCTTTGCTGAAGATCCATCTGCCTTGGTGGTGCTATGTGTGGGCTTATGTGGGCCCTGTACTCAAGTTACTTCTAAAAGAGTAGAAAGTTAAGATGTTTCTACTCAGACCCAGCCAAGTCTTCTGATCTGCCTCTAGCCAGATAGGCCCTACTCAGTCATCAGTCTAAGGCAGTGTTCAGAACCACAAAACTGGTGAGGGAGCACTAAGCTTAGGGAAAGTACTGGTCTCATGTCAACATCTGGAGACTAGCTTCCTGGCCACTATCCGTTCTTTGAGTGAAATATCTATTGAGTACCTGCTGCATGTTTGGTATCTAAAGGAGGCTTGGTAAATATAAGATGAATGAGGGTGATCAGTGACCCTCATTAATGAACTTTTCATCCTGAGATTTTAGAGGGAGAACCAGGTGTTTTGGGAGACCAGGGCCTCCAGTTTAGGTTTTGAATTGTTCGGAAAGACTAAAGAGGGCTTAACTGGGACAGGAAGAGTAGAGATGTTACAGGCAGGCAGAACGTAAACATAAAGTTGGAAGCCAGACTTGTCCTGGTTGCTTAGCAAGAAGGAAGATGTAGCCAAACTGGGAGTTGGAGGTTAGGAAAGATCTGAGCCAAGAATGGCCTTTGAGCATCCATCTTGAAGAAGGAAATTGAGGTTCCCTAGGGCCAAGTTCACAGGGAGATATTGGCAGGAACGACTATAGTTTTCTCTTGGAACAATGCAGATAGGTGTACCTAGGGAGAGTGCAGGGTGAGAACTAGATAGCAGGGCAGCCTTCAGTGCTTTGCTGTGGGTCACTTCAGTCCTTGTTTTCCCAAATTGGTATAAGTCGTTTACTTGGCTTATCCTCAGAAGAAGTGCTCTGACCATCACTCTTTGTTTCCCCACCCAGTGCATTGTGAGTGTGGCTGGTGGGGCCACTCGAGCTGCACTGACTATGCACCAGGCCCGGAGAAACAACATGGCCGATGTATCAGCCAAGGATAGCAGCCAGGTAAGCAACCAGGATTGGTGGGACTGGAGAGGGTAGGGGAGGAGTCAGGCCACACCACAATTTGGGAGTATGGAGAGAAGTACCTGAGTGCCCCTGGGTAGGGAACAGATAAAAGACACCCAGGGAGTGCTCCCTGCTGTGACTATCAGGACCTGAAGTCTGAGGACACCACTTTGGTGTCAGTAAGACCAAACAGATCTCAGCCCCTGCCCACTGCCTTTATGACCAAGAGTGAGCCCTCACCCTTACTTTCTAGACCATAACCCACCCTGGGAGCTGGATGTTCTGATCACAGGAGGTCCAACATATGAAGGTACTTGGCAAGTCAAAATGTACTCAACATAGGGCTGTTAGGGTCACAAACCAGAGACTTCCACTTAGGAGTTTAGCCAGCTCCTTCACCTGACCAGTGAAGCCTGGAGAAGGGGGATAGAGGCACTCTTAAAACTGAATCCTATAGGTATTAGATTCTCCCCAAACTCCTATGCTCAGTGCTTATGTGCATAGTATCATTTAACTCTCACACCACCCTCTAAGGTAAATAGCATTATTATCCCTGTCTTACGGAAGAGGAAAGTAAGACCCAGGGAGACCCCAGAAATGTGAGGTGAAGCAAAGGCATTCCTGAAGTAATTTTAGGAATTTCTGTTCCATCCAGTCCTACTTTCCTGCCTTCTCTCATATTGTTTTGTTCAATAATCCTAACAAAAAACTAACATGTATAAAGCACTAATCACAAGCCAAGTGTGTCCTTTCTATAAACTCCTTAAATTCTTAGTGTTATTGTGTAGTAAATATTCATTAGGACTATTTTACAAATGAGGAAGTAAAGCATAGAGAGATCCAATCCATTTAGGTGCTCCTGGGCAAGTCCCTTCTCTCAAGAAAGATTGAACTAGTTCTTCCACAGGGTCTTTTCCAGTTCTAATTCTACAAAGTTGTTTAAAAAATAAATAAATAAGAGAAATAAATACTGGGCCCTTCTCTGTAGGATCTCCCAGCTTCATGACCTGGTCTCTCTCACTGGCTCCCAGCCCTGCCTCTGTCCCAAGCAATTTTTTCCAAGGTTCCAGGGCTTCCTCAGTGAGGCAGTAATGCATACGGGGGCAACCTGTACCATGTCCTAGGTCTGCAACAGACCCTGCCTTCTGTTGATGTTGCTTTGTTGCCACTCCATGTGGCTACTAGAAGTGACTATTTTGCCTTCAAAAGAAGAATCCCCTCTGCTCCTGAGTCCAAGGGTCCTGATAGCCCATCCACAGCCTTCATTCCCAACAGCCCATCCCTTACCAGGAAGGCTAGATAGTGCCAGGATCAACTCTCCCTGGAACCCCATATAGACAGGGACACCAATCCAGACTCCTCCTTCCTCATGTTGACTTGGGGGCAGGTGGTCTGGGATCTTTCCCCCTATGGTATCTTCCATCTGACCATCAGAGTGTTCTGATAACATCAGTTTACAAGGGAAGGGGTTTGGGTCCTGTTCCTCTTCTTTCAGTGTGGTTTCTTGACCCCTTTGCAGATTGTCAGTTATTGCATACTAAGGGATTTGAGAGGCATCTGCCTTTTTAAAATGACTATGTAAAAGTTGTTCTTCATACAGCAATGAGTGCCTAAGTATGGAGCTGCTCAACTGACTTGCAAAACAAGACATGTTCCAGGGCAGTTCTTAGGGCTTTGAATCTACCTGGGCAGAGAAGCAGCTGTCATCTGTCATCCTTTAAATGGCAGATTCACTTACCAAAAATGTTAGCAATTGGTACCCCCATCAGAGTTAGGGAGCCCTGGGAGGTTCTGAAGCAGGAAAGCATGCTGTGCAATGTATTCAAAACTGGAAGTCTGACCTGGAGGGGAGCCTTCCAACTCCTGATGCCTTTGCCATTTTCCAGGAGACGCTGGTGAACCTAGCAGGCCTCCTGGTCAGCCTCTTGATGCTTCCTCTGGTGTCAGATTGTCCTAGGTAAGCCAGGAGCAAGACTGGGGAGCAGATACCCAACTGGGTCTCAACCCACATTGGCCTTTTCACTCTGTTGCCCCAGCCTCAGCCTTGGATGTTTCTTCCTCCTCACTACTCTCCACATCTATGCCAACTACCGTGCAGTCCGTGCCCTTGTCATAGAGATTTTGAATGAAAGCCGGCTGAAGCTGGTCCTGAAGCACTTCCTTCAGAAGGGAGAAGTACTTGACCCCACTTCAGCCAACCAGATGGAACCATTGTGGACAGGTGACCCAATCCTTTGGTTTCAAATCCTTTGTTTTCCAGCCTCTCTCCCTGCCTGGGCATACTAACTCCAACTTCCTGCAGGTTTCTGGCCATCTCTGTCTCTTTCCCTGGGTGTTCCCTTGCACCGTTTGATCTCCAGGTGAGTGACCCAGACTGTCCCACTCGTGGCTGCTGCTTCCACACTTCCCAGACATGCTTCTTGTTCAGCTTATATACTGGTCTCCCCTGACCAGGTCCCACTTTGCTATTGTAGGTTTTTCATTTTCACTGAACAGACTTGAGGGTCAGCATGAGAGCTTGAGAGCAGCAGGGTACATAATATAGTACATATAAGAAATATGGTTTGTTGAATGAAGGAAGAAGGGTAGGAGAATGGGTGATTCTCTATAGGAAGAAAGGATGGATCTGGGGTATGTAGGTTATAGCTAAGGAATAGATGGTATTTTAGTCGGCTCTTTCACTGCTGTGTCTAAACGATCCGACCGGCACAACTATAGAGGAGGAAAAGTTTATTTGAGGGCTCATGGTTTCAGAGGTCTTAGTCCATAGAAGGCAGGCTCCATTTCTCAGGGCTCGAGGTGAGGAATTCCTCAGGGCTTGAGGTAAGGATGCACATCATGGCAGGAGAGGATTTGGATGAAGCAGCTTACATCATGGTGATCATGGACACTCCACTCTCCAGATATAAATACATATATACCCCAAAGCCACACCCCAATTCCCACCTCCTCCAGCCACACCCTGCCTGCCTCCAGTTACCACTCAGTTAATCCCATCAGGAATTAATTCACTGATTAGGCTAAGATTCTTAAAACCCAATCACATCTCCTCTGAACCTTCTTGCATTGTCTCACACTTGAGCTTTTGGGGGCTATCTCACATCTAAACCATAATAGATGGGAAGTGAATAAAAAACAGGTAAGTATGGACAGTTATGTTAAGGACCCACCCTGAACAGTTTGACCAGATGAGGACTCCTGCTTTCACTTTCCTCTCCCCCACTACATTCCTCTCTCACCAGTGTCTTTGAGCTGCAGCAGCTGGTCGAGGGACACCAAGAACCCTACCTCCTTTACTGGAACCGGTCACGAAGTGAGTGTGCCACATACTCCTAGCCTTAAACCCACCTTCCTGGAAGAGAACAGCCGTGAACAGTTTAGAGACAGCCGTGTCCTTGAGGGCACTCTAGACAAAAACTTTGATGCAATTCAAATTATAACTACATGCCCCAATGAAATTCATTTTATCTCTCTATAAAATGGAACTACAGTAGCTGTCTTATTACCTTTAGCATTTTTCTGAAAGTCAAATAAGGTGATTACATAAAAGCACTTCGTATGTTGCCACACACTCAAGTAAGATTATGACCTTTGGCAATCCATGGGAAATCATTCTTCTCTCCCATCCTGAGTCACCTCTTGAAGAAACAAGTCCTTGAGATTGCTGATATGTTGATGTGATGTTAAAAGGTGTTAATTCTCACTAGGAAAATAAACCTGCCTCAACCAGCTGCAGTGAAATGGTATTGTGAATTGGGCATTTTATTTTGGCCATTGGGAAGCAACAGGAAATGGAGTCAGATGGGAAAGGGTAGGAAAAGAGCCTTCCATATCTGGTTAAGGCCTCTGGGGGAACACAGGTAGGAGAGCCTTCCATATCTGGTTAAGGCCTCTGGGGGAACACAGGTAGGTTTAAGGACATTTGAGGAGGTGGCCCTTCCCTAATACCCATCTTTCCCCTGGGTCTCTCCAGACCAAGTACAGGTAGTTCTGAGCCATATGGCAGGCCCTGAGGCCATCCTAAGGGCTGCCACACACGGGCTGGTACTTGGAGCCCTACAAGAAGACGGACCACTTCCTGAAGAGCTGGAGGAGCTAAGGAACCGGGTGCAGGCAGGTAAGGACCTCATAGTCTAGACTACTGATGACTCAGAGACAGGTGGAACATCTGTCCTGATAAGGCATGAGAGCTGGTTCTGCATCCCACCCCAGGTACTGAGAAAGACAGCTGGGTCATCATCAGGGAGACACATCAAGTGTTGAACAAGCTGTTCCCAAAGTTCTTGGAAGGTAACATTGACCCCATGGCTTCTTGGACAGTTCTTCTCCTGTGGTGCCTGCCCATCTTTACCCCATGCTTTCACCTGGGACATAAAAGACCTGGCTTCTCTCTGTAATCTTAAGTCTGGGGGTCAGTTTCCACTTCTGTAAGATAAGGAAGTTAGGATGGTCTTCGAGGCTATGTCAGTATTGACCATCTGTGTAATCCCAGTTGGAATTTAAGAAATGGGGGAGGGAGGAGGGTTCACCTACTTAGGATGCCCTTTATCCAGCACTTACTCTGTCCTGCCCCTTTGCAAACAAGTAAGGTTTCAGCCTCATTTTATGCCAGAGATAACCCAGCAGAGGAGCCCAAGTAACGTACAGTCTGCATCCGGCCTGTGTCTCTCCTTACCCACCTTCCCAGGGTCAGCCCAGATTATCCTCTCACCATTCCTAGCATCAACCTATGACCCTTCTTCAGGTCTGCAGGCTGCCGGCTGGAAGACTGAGAAGCACCATCTAGAGGTAGATGAGTGGAGGGCCACATGGCTCCTGTCTCCAGAAAAGAAGGTCTTGTGAGCAGTCCAGATGAAGGCCCAGGACCCAGGACAGGAGCGTGGAGCAAGGACACTTACACCACAACAGGACATAGGAAATGCAACTTTATTTTTACTTTAGGTGAGTTGCAAGGGCAGTTTGGCCAAGGCTTCATAGGAAGTGACTGCCATTCAGATGGACTAGACCCCAGGCAGCAATAAGGCAGGAAGGAGAACCAGGACTTTCCCACTCTACTTTTGCCCCTTCCCTTCCCCCTTCCCTGGGAACTACTGCAGGTTCCCCATCCCCACTTATTATGAGGATGAGCCCTACCCTAGTTGTGGCTCATGGTATCCAATACATTTGACCTTATGCATAAAAACCCCAGAAGAATGTGGCCACAGTCATCATGAGCAGGGCATTAAGGTTGACCACACGGGCCCAACTCGGGTCCTCATTGATGTCCTCCAGCTGCCTGGGTGCTGCAGCCACCTCCTCCTGGGTAGGGGGTGGAGGACCACCTGCACGACCCCTGCTCATTCCACAGAACCAGAGCAGGCACTGGTGGAATGGACCTGGTGCCCGGGACTGAGGCTCTAAGAGAAATTAAGGCACTACAATTAGTTTGAAGGAAGTTGGCTCTCCAAGTTCCCCGGGCCCACCTCCTTAGCCAGTGCCTTACCCTCCATCTCCAATGCATGCTCTGGACACCCATTCTGTACAGGGGTGGACGTTGGACCTTGTAGCTCATCAGCATCCAGGTCCTCTCGTTCCTCCTTGCTGTGCCGGAGACTGAAAACCAGGCGATGAAGCTGGGTAGGGGCGGGAACAGAGACCAAGTGGGAGTTTCATTCTCCCACCTCAATCCCTAAGGCCTCTTGCCCACACTGGCATAGCAGCCTTGTCACTGCCCTCCTTCACCTACCTCTGTCCAGTCTGCACACCTAACCCAGGCTTAGTTCAGTCAAACCCTAAACTGCTCATCTGAATACTTAAAACCAATGGCTTCACTTACCCCCTGCTTCCACACCCCAAGTCTCCTGTCTACAGCCAGAACTGTAGTACTGTAGACTGGTCGGATAGTTCTGCTCACAGTGTTCCTTCCCCGTGGCCATTTGCTCAGTTTTCCTCCTGCTACTGAGGAAACTTGCCCATCCTTACAGGCCCAGCTCTTTTGTCTTGCCTGCCTCAATCAGCCCTGCTCTGGAGTACCTGCCTTGGTGCAGTGTAAGACCAAACTCTTAGAAGATGATACTCTGTCCCTCAGCTACCAGTTGTATCCTGCATTTGAGTTCCAAAGCCCATACCCAGAATTGGCTTTGGGAAACTTTAATTACCAGTCCTCCAACATGTTCGACTCACTCTCCCCCATTACTTCAAATAAATGTTATTTAAATAAAAATGTGCTTGATTTACAAATGCAGCTTCAAACTGGTCTCCCAGTCAGGTCCTCCCCAATGGGTGTTTCTTGAATCAGACTGGAATGGGGGTGGTGATGGTTCTGGCTCATATAGTGCAGGTTTGGTCACCCAGCCTGTTCAGAGGTCAACACTTACATGCTTTTGAGGAATAGGCTCAGTGCACAGGGAGATTATGAGGGTGAGAAGGCCAGAGCAGATGAAGAGCATGATGGCAAAGTAGAGGTAGTGCACCCGGCAGATAAGTGCTGGGCATGCTGAGGGTCTCACACAGCTGCCAGAGCCGAAGGAGAACTCAGGAATAAGGCGTGCCAGGCCCATCAGCAGGCCACCAATCAGTCCCCAGAAGGCACCCTGTGAAGGAGACAATAGCCTGCTCAGAATGTCCAAGCCCTGCCCCCCACGCATCCCCCGCCCCACCCCCGTTCACAAGTACACTGCTCACCTTCTCATTTACACGGGGCACAAAGAGCGCAAGCACAAAGACCGCAGACACGGGTGGTGCCAAGTAGCTGGAGACTGACTGGATATAATCGAAGAGCTGCCCACCCTGCGCTGCCTGCACTACTGGTAGCCAGGCCACTGACACTGCCACAATGAACACTACCCAGATCCTGCGGTTGGGAGGCCATCAGAAGACTTTTATCCATTTGCCTCCTGTCTCCCATAACCTCGCAGGTGCTTCATGCCCCCACCCCAGGCTCTTTTGTTGGGGCAGGGATTGGGGGAAGGGGGAAGGACCTAGGCGCACCGTCCAACTAGCAGCAATTCCCCTTCCCCTGCCTGAGGCCGCAAGCGTGTGTAGATGTCCATGGTGAAAAGTGTGCTGCTGCTGTTAAAGATTGATGCCAGCGAGGACATGAGTGCAGCCAGCATGACGGCCAACATGAGTCCTCGAAGACCTGTGCATCAACAGGGGCTGTGAGGATGGGGCTTCCAGGTGTCCCAAGGTGGGTGCAAGCTTGGCAAGGGGTGACCGTTGCATTGGCAGTCTCCTGGCCTCCCTGCACAAGTGGACAAGGAGCATCCCAGACCCCTGCCCTCACCATTGGGCATGAGTTTCACAACGAGCCGTGGGTAGGCGATGTTGGAGCAGCCCACCTCAGTACCGCATATGCGTTTGCACACCTCCGGTACCACACAGGCTACTTCATCTGCAAAAAAAGGTGGGATTTTGGTGGATTCCCAAAATTTAGGAAAGTAATAGGCAATAGGAGACAGGCACTTGAATCCTTGCATAAGAGGGAGCTG
The DNA here is from genome assembly GCA_020662805.1 of Glaucomys volans. NCBI lineage: Eukaryota > Metazoa > Chordata > Mammalia > Rodentia > Sciuridae > Glaucomys > Glaucomys volans. The sequence goes on along the minus strand of JAJEJO010002933.1, from coordinate 1,036 downwards.
GTTGGGGCACAGGACTGTTGGGTGGGACAGGAATGCAGACATTACCTGGGTAAAGAATTCGGCTGATCATGCCTGGCATGACCATGAGAAACATGGGCAACAGCTTCAGGTAGCCACACAAGATGCAGCCCGCCTTGATGTGGGTGAGATTCTTTCCAGCCAAGCAGCGCTGCACTATGACCTATAACAAGGTGCGTTCAACTACCATGCACTGTCCCTGAGCGCCACACCCGTAGGCCTTACCGTCCCCTCCCGGCTATAATTTGTGCCCAGCTTCTGGCTCTGAGATGCCCCCGTAGGTTTCCTTCTTCAGATCCTGCCACCTGGTTCCTGGCCCCTCCTACCACTCTTTCTACATAATTCCAGGAGAAGGGGTGGGGTGAGGGGCATGGGATCAGGCACCACCCATCTCAGCCCAACTCAGACATTTAGGATTCTGCCCCAAATCTGCTTCAGATTCATGCCCTGACCTCGCACCTGGTCACTGCACCAGTACCAGCCCGAGACGATGGTAAGCCCCACGAGCAGTGCAGGCCAAGGCAGGTCCCCTGTCACAGGGTCCCGGAGCAGGTGGTACGAGTCGGGCCGTGGCCTATAGCAGGAGCTGGAGATGTTGCCCACAGCTGAATCCTTGGACACCGTCAAGGAAGTCATTGCTCCCAGGTATTTGTCGAAGAGCCCTGAATAGCCACCCACCTCATGGAAAGCTGTGTGGACAAGACCATCAGGGGTCTAACACCAATACTAATTCTATCCTTCGTACCCACATACCAGTGACATGCAATATTCCTGATCCTGGGTTGACCCGAGACCTCCACACCCCTCCCCCATTGGCTGAGCCCCATACCATAACCGGCGAGAATGATGGCACCCCCGAGAATGACGAAGGTCTGCACAGTGTCCGTGTACATCAGTGCTGCCAGCCCTCCTGCAACAGGTCTGAGTTAGTGGAGATTGCCCATCTCCTGGTCCCTAATACATACAGTGTCTTTTTGAGAATTTGAAAAGGAACCCCTTTGAAGAATATATCTCAAAA
>JAJEJO010002932.1:461290-531668 GCA_020662805.1 Glaucomys volans | reverse complement strand
ACATGAAATAATTTTAACAAGCTAAGAAGCTGAGCATTTTATTGCTGCTTTCAATTATTTTGCATGGTTTTTGCTGCCATAGATCAGAGTCCAGAGAATGTACATTTGATAACACTAAGGTGAGAATTACTTTAAGCATCAAATTTTTATATCCAAGTTAAGATTCTTATTCCTTTTGATTACAAATGTAGAAAAAGGGATTTGACTTTGAAAGTACTTACTAAGGAATGATCATACAAGCAAAAACACAAATTCTAGGAACAGAGCCAGGCCCTGATTTCCTCTGTCCCTGGAGTGTTTTATTTAAGGAAACCATTGATTTCTGCCACTACTCTGAAGAAACTCATGTGCAAAGGTGGCCAAAAAATCTGCCTCCAATTCAGTTTTCTAGGATTCTTTCCAAGGGGAGATCAACTTCTTTTGGATTAGCATATGAGCAGCTTTGTTGAAAGTAGCCTTTTATACTTTAAGCTCAATTTTAGTCCAACATGTTGAAAAGGAAAGAAAAATCTCTGTGATCATTTCTATGAAGCTTAAAAATTTCAGCTTACTTCCTGTTAATATTTAGGAGAAGGAAAAATACTAATACAATCAAATGAAGGTTTTCCAAAGGAACCGTCAACAGTCTACCATTTGCCTGAAGCTTACTTGAGGGCATTTCCTTATAAGACATTAAAGTACAATTAAAAACATCTTGCTTTATGTCTTATGATTTGAAGAAAGCTGCAAAATCACTAGCAATTTTTACTAATGAGTAAATTTGCTTTCAAAATGGGCCAATAAAACGTAGCACATTTTGCAACTCAAAATAATGAAACTATGAACTCTTCCCAATAAACTGGAGCATCTTCCTATAATGAATTTGGACATAACATTGCATTCTCAGAACTGGTCTCATACTCAAACATAAAACATCAGAGAGATATGTGACATATGCAGAGGATGCTTGATGATCTTGCCAAGAGTAATCCTGTGTCTGGCAAGAGAAAAGGTAAACTGTGATGATGTTTAATCTTAATGAAAATGGCCAGTGATGCCATAACTGAAAATATATATGCATGCATTTTTAATAAGTTGCTTATTGTCTTAGTGTCAACAAGTAAAACAAAATTGAAAATACAGGGGAGCAATGTGACATCTTGGAACTTACACTTTTGTAGCGGGAGACTTAAGACCTATGTTTACTTTGGAATAAATTTGCCTGTGATTTTATTTACAAACTTGTGTGGCTCCCAGTGTGCCCCCATCACCACCAAGAGTTTCCACCAGACAGCAAGGATGCTGAGATCCTTTGAGTGCAATATTTCTCATGAACACCAGGATCCTTTCTTCACTGATGTGATTCTTCTGGTCATATATAGGATGCATTTGTGTTTTTTCTACTATTGTTTTTATTGGTTTTTTACACTGGACTTTTAAAAAAGATTATACATAATTTCATTTGAAATTTACATAGGAAAGTAAAGACTCCTCTCCAAGCCCTACATTATATCAAAGGTAAATATTTTTAAATCTTCAGAAAGTTCTTCTATATTTCCATCTTCACACTTCTAAATGGTAAATGCCTATAACTATTTTTATATATTTATTGCCAAAATTATCATTGACTACCTATTGTAATAGATGAAGATTTACCTGTCTTACATTAACCTGTCTGTCCAGTTTGATCTTTCCAAAACCTGCCAGTCTTTTGAAAAGCAATAAGAAAATTATAAAAATATAAATGTTGCACTTATTTTTGTGCAACCCAGTATTACTGTAAAGTTACTTTTCCTTTATTTACACTCTCATCACTCTATGCCCATAAATCATGTCCTACGTTGCTATTTGCATAGTTTAATACACCTTTCTTCTTCTAACCCTTCATCAGCTCTACCATATCACTCTTAGTGATGAGACTTCACTTTGTTATTCTCTTATATTTAACCAAGTGATTTCTGGATGTATCATGTCCTCTTTCTTGTTTTATTCCATTTCTCTGGAATAAAATGTGGAAGGATATTATATACTGTCTTTTTAAAGCAATACAGGGGAAGTGACATTTTTGTCACATATGTATGTATAGTGTACCCTCAGATTAATTTTACAATTCAAAATTTTAATGCAATGTATGAACTATGTTCCCTCAGAATTCTGGATTTCAAAATTTCTTATTACTGTTGGAAAATCTAATAACTTTCCTATATTTATTTATTTTCTTACTTATATGTGGTATCTTTTCATTTCTCTTAATTTTTCAGGAAACTTTTAGGATCTTCTCTCTGCTTTCATATTTTGAAATTTCACAGTTACATAGTTTTAGTTAACCTGGGTGGCTGTAACAAAGTAACAATGCATGAATAGTTAGTAAACAATAGAAATCTATTTCTCACTGTTCTCAAGAATGGAAAATTCAAGGTCAAGACACTGGCTGATTTGGTGGCAGGTGAGGGCCAGTTTCCTGGTTCATCAATACATTTTGCACCGTGCATTCATGTGGTAGAAAGAGTAAGGAGTCTCTCAGACCTCTTATGAAGGCATTAATCCCATTCCTGAGGATTTTACCTTCCTGACCTAATAATCTCTCAAAGGTCCCACTTGTTAATACCATCACTGTTTTAATCAGATTTATTGCTGCTGTTACCAAAGGACCTGACAAGAACAATTTAAGGAGGAAAGTTTATTTTAGGGCTCATGGTTTCAGATGTCTCAGTCCATAGATGATTGACTCCATTCCTCAGTGCCCACGCTGAGGCAGAACACCATGGTGGAAAAGTATGGTGGAGGAAAGCAGGTCTGGACACGGTCATGGAGAAGTAGAGAGAGAGCATCACTGAACAAGGACAAAATATATGCCCCAAAGGCACACCCCTTGGGATCCACCTCCTCCCAACCACACCCTACCTGCCTACAGTTACTACCCAGTTAATCATTATCAGCAAATTAATGCTCTAATTAGGTTAACATTCTCATAACCCAGTCAGTTCATCTCTAAACTCTCATTTGTTATCTCACACATGAGTTTTTTGGGGACACCTAATATGTAAACCATAATAATCACCTTGGAAGTTTGGATGCCAACATAGGAATTTTGAATATAGACCACAGAGTGTACTTAGTAGTTTTCTTTTATCATTCACTCTGTTGGACGGACAGTCCATGGAATTTTTGTGGCACAATCCTTCAGGACTAATATTTGAAATTCTCAAAATCTAAATATTTCTTTAGTTTTTATGTTAATGCTTCAAGACTTATTTTTTAGTTTTTATTTAAGTGCTCTGATTGTTTTCTCCTGGTATGGTTTTGTTTTAGGAGATTAACCTTCCATTTTCTCCCTGAGGATGATAAGTGATTATAGTTTTTTGAAGATGCTGTGTGTTCTCTTATGTATCAGTCATGGTCCCAGCAGGAGACAAATGTGTTTAAACTCGAAGGGTTTAATCAAAGAGAGTTTAATGGAAAGATTATTTATAGATGTTTGAGCATTGGTGAAGGAAGTAACAAGAGAAAAATGATGGCTAAGAAGCCATCAGTCCCTACAGGCCTCAGAAGGAAGAGCATTTACCAGAGCCTGGAGAGAGCTTAGAGCTGTGTTAACAGAGGCATCTGACAGTTTGGAGTTTGGAGATTCAGTCATGCCTAAATTATGGTGGAGTCAAGGGGAATAAACCTCTGATCTTCTTTAAGGGAGAGTAGAGAATATTTGGCTACACAAAGTGGAGAGGAACTGAGCCACCAGTTGCCCTCACATAAATTTCAAATAGTACCCAGGGTATTAATCCTGCTCCTCACTTCCCTGTATCCTATGCCTGTTTGGAATTATATGTAACAAACTGGTTGGCTGCCTCCAGTATCCTTCTCCACAGACACTTCCAGTTGAAGAATCATAAAGTCTGTTAAATTAGACAGCAATTTTCCATCTGCTTTGTCTCCAAAATATTTTTTTAGCCTTTCCATCCACTGACATATACTCTCCATTTTCTAACATCTTGGTGAGTTTAAACTTCGCCATATTTAAAGAAAGAGAAAATAGGTCTCACTAAAGACAGGTTACAGAAGATAATCACACATGGTTGATCCTTCATCTTTAACCAAAATTAGTAATAAAATTTACTTTTGCAATATTATCCAGTTATGATATGTCAATTTATAGAAAATACGATACATGCATAAAAGCTGACACACATGAAATTCTTCAAAATAAGAGAAAAAATGAAATTCTTACTAGACATCAACTGACACAATTTTTTAACATTACATTCATCATCATCTGTACTGGGTGTATAGCTAGTAAGTGTTAGAGTGCTTGCTTAGCATGCATGAAACCATGGATTTGATTATCAGCATAGAAAAAAAGTAAAGACACCATCATGAATTCTGTTGGCTTCTCAAATACCTTCTCTTTTCTTTTCTCCATTTATCCACACTGCCAAACACTCCACTATCACTTTTATATTCATCCAACACAGACAGACACAGTATTGATTAAATCAATACTGACAAATACATTTTAATATTTCCTGAGTCTGAATCTCCTGAATCCTTGTTCTCCATTATTTCTTTGGGAACTGTGCTTTAAATAAGTTATTTAATTTGTTTAAAAATATCTTATTTATATTGACTTATTATATTATCAAGGAGCTGTGATTATTGTGTGCTTTTAAGAAACTTTATTAAAATATTTTCATTGAAAAGTATAAAACCAAACACAGGCACGTTTGTACAACCTTGTAATCCAAACTGCTTGGATTGCTGAGCCAGTAGGATCAGAACTTGGAGGTTAGCCTGAGCAACTTAGTAAGAGCCTATCTCAAAACAAAATTAAAATGGATTTGGATGTATTAGGGGTAGAAAGCTTGCCTAGTATTCATGAGGCCTAGGTTCAATCTCCAGTACCACAATAGACAAACAAATAAAACAATACAAAATATGCTGTGGACATTAGAAAATCAGCTATTCTCTGTTCACAGGCAAAATTTTTTTTCTTTTTATACCAGGGATTGAATTCACAGGTGCTTAACCACTTAGCGATATCTCAGCCCTTTTTATTTATTTTTTATTTTTATATTTTAATTTGAGACAGGGTCTCCCTAAGTTACTTAGGGCCTTGGGAAATTGCTGAGGCTGGCTTTGAACTTGGGAATCTCCTGCCTTAGCCTTCCAAGCTGCTGGGATTATAGATGTGTGCCACCATACCCAGCTCTACAGGCAAATTTTTGAAACACGTTTTTTAATTGCGTTTCATTCATTTTATTTTTCAAATGTTCTATAATTCTTCTTTATTTTCTCAACTTGTTAAATTGATAATTTCTCCAAATTTAGAACAGTTGAGAGACTTTAACCTTACTTCAATAATTTATGTGCTGCTTATTATCATAATTTTATGTTTTATGAATTTTCAATATTTTTCCTTCTCTATGGTGGTATATTAACCTTTGTTAAAATCATTTTCTCACTGATGTTCTTTAAATTAAAATTCTTTTTAATTTCTACATAATCACATTATAATTCTTATAAAATTTCAAATCTCTCATTAAATAGTCATCATACTCAAAGGCAGAATTATGACTTCTCTTTGGTGAGAGTCAGTGCGTAGATGCATGTCTCTCCACTAGCTTTTTCATTATTTGGTAAATATTGTATTGGGAATTACTTATTGGTTTTACAATGTAAATATTTCTTTATAATCTATTCAATTTTTAACCACAATAATAAAATCATTTAATATTCTGCTATATTTTGCTCACTTAAAACTTCATCAGCATGCTTTCAAGATGTAATTTTCTTGCTTTGAGTTTTTGTCCGCTGAATCGTATTGTACTCTTTGTGTGAAAGTTTTAAAAGAATACTTTGGTACCTGTATGTTTCTATGTGAAGAATTTTTTAAAATTTTATTAGCCTAATATGTCATCTTCCTTCAAATGCTCTATATATCTAAGTGCTTTCTTTCATTGCCTTTTGGGTCAAGTTTATAAATGGAATATTTTGTAAGACCTGTTTGAGTATAATTTTACAACAGTTTTCTCCTACTTTGAAAAAATCTGTTCAAGAGGTAGCATCTCTGCATCTTTAGACACTAAGGACTCCCAATTTATATTCTCAATTTAAATGAGAACTCTAACCTTTCCTTATATGTCATAAACATTTTGTGTTTGTTTTTGTTGTTCTCTCCTTTCAGCAGATGGAGATTTATGTTTACCCGACTTTGATTTTTTATCAGAGAAGTTGTACTGCATGTATTTCAGCAGAGGGGAGGGAAAGGGAGTTGTATGGCAGCAGCTGTGTGCTTGTTCTTTGCTTTGACTTGGAATTTCTTTCATGGGGATATTTTGATGGGAAGGTCGAAACCATGCCCAAAGAAAAATTAAAGGGGTGGGAAACATGGAGAAGCACCAAGGAATGAAATTTGCCAAATTATGCTATGTCCATGTGCAATTATGCCACAATGAATCCATTTTTATATATAATTACAATGCACTAATTAACATAATAATAAGAATATTAGAAGGAATATTAGTAGAATAGGGCAGGTAGATCAGGGGAAGGAGGAGGGTAGGGAGAACAAAGGTACTGGGGAATGTAATTGATCAAATTGTTATGTGATGTACAAATATGGCATAATGAATCTTTCTATTGTGTATAATTTTTGCACCAATAAAACATTAACAAGCACAAATACCATAAATAGCAGCCCTGCAAAACATAGTGAAAACTTATATCATTAGTACTGTTATAAAAACTTTATTTTCTATGCCAGAGACCTGAATTAATTCAAAATGAAAGTGTTTCCACTGGAGAAGACTATGTAGTAGAATCATTTGCTAGAACCAGGAACATCTCTTGGCATCACATGAAGACAATTCCTTTCAGTTTGTTGGGCATGTTTAAAGAGACAAAGCTCATTTCTGCTCCTACAAAAGCTAAAGCTGGAAATGTTCCAGTCCTAAAGTGTTGGTCCTCACAGGTGAAAGAGAACTTCAACTACATAGTTCTGGTTTCAAAAGCTATCTAGAGGTCAAGAAAATGAAGGAATAAGAAAAGGAGAAATACTCGATAATGAGTGAGAAGTTGAAACAAGAAAAAACAATGTGTCCTGGGGAAGAGTGGAAAAGTGTCTAAAGAGGGGGCATGTTACCAATAACATGCTAAGGCTGTTATGTAAGATGAGCAATGGGAAGTGGTCATTAGAATGTTGATACAGAGGGGAAAACCAGCTTGATAAAAGCAGTTTAATAAAAGCATATTGAGATTAGCAAAGACAATTTAGGTAGGAAACAATTCAAGAATAGAAATAATTCTTAGGGATTTTTGTTATAAAGGGAAACCACCAACTGAAGGGCATAGTAAAGGATGGTCAAAGAAGACTTTTTCCCTTTATTTTGAGATCAAAGATACTGAAGGATGCTTGTGTGATAATATGCTAGAGAAAAATGACAGATAAAGTGGGGAAAAGAGGGAGCACTAACTAGTTCAATGACCTTCAGAAAGGAAAATATAGGTGTATTGTAGGATGCCACTGGGCATCCAGTGATACTACTGATGTATCTACAGTTCTTTAGATGGAGGGTTTTGCCTTGTTTTGTCTCTGAATTATATTTTGTTGGTAAGTTTTACTTTATTACTTTTGATAATAAATTATTGTATTAACATTTTTCCTAAGGTTTTATAGAAAATATTTTAATAAATTAAAATTTATATTTCTCTCTAGTTTATCCCCACTCAATGCACTTTTTAATATGAAAATTCATTCACTTTTTAGCAGGTAAAGATGTTGATGTTAACCAGTTGATGCTAATCAGAATATTATGTCAATTCACAAACTCGTAGATCTGCTTGGTTAACTTATGTTCTCAGTTTATTTTATTTGGGTTAATATATTCTTACCAAATCTTAACAGTCCATAAATGTCCTAGTTTGGAAAAATTATAATTGCCCCAAGAGGGATTTATCTGTGACTCCTCTTATTGTCAGGAATCGCTAGTTTCTCTAAAAGGCTAGTGCTGGTCTTTTTAAACTCCAGGCTACAAAAACTTAAGCTTACTCCCTAATAAATTTTCATCAAGATCTCTTGTATATCTTTTTTTTAAAGATTCATGTTTATCAAAATGCATTTGAGACCTGTTAGACCTTTCAACACAAAACTATTTGAATTGGTTAGCTTTTCATCATTGTGACAAATACCTGAGAAAAACAACATAAAGACTTCATTTGGCTCATGGTTTTAGAGGTTTCAGTCTGCTGGCTCCATTGTTTACATAGTGAGGGAAGGGCATAACAAAATAAGGTGCTCATTTCATGAAAGCTGGGAGACAGCAACAGAAAGCAAGAGACTGGGGACCAGATACAATCTCAAGGGCACACTCACAAAGATCCCTCACTTCAGCTAGGTCCCACATTCTACAGTTCCTAACATCTCTAATAATGCCACTGGATTATAAATCATACAATGGATTAATTCATTGATGGGGTAAGAGCCCTCTTTATCAAATCACTTTCTAAGAGCCCCACTTCTGAGCATTGCTTCCTTGGGAACAACACCTTCAACACATGAGCCTTTGGGGAACATTCTGAATCCACACCGTAACATTATGATAGTGTCCTTGTTAACCCCCTTTGACAAAGACCATGCATGTCCTACATTTACTTTTTGCTTTCTCCTTCCTAAAATAAGGAAATGCAACCCAAAATAACAGCAAGAATGTTTTTCAAATTCCAGTTGTCAAAACAAGCTATTGGTAAGCTTTATTCTTCTGAAGGCGTATGGTCAGTGGCATGTTCTATTTGTAACCTTCTCTTTCTAAGATCTTAATGTTTACCTAAATTCTCACAACCTGCTTCCTTGTAGAATGGTTGTGTTTCTCTAGATTAAACTTCCAGATGTTTGCTCAAAGAAAAAAGAAAAAATTAAACTCTATATTGTGCTTTCAAAAATCACATTAAAGTATAATTTTAGAGTTTCCCAATTTGTTATACCCACAGATATCTCAGAAATTTGCTTCTTTGGTTTTCTCTTGGTGGAGGATGAATATATTCTGCATTCTATTTCTCATCAGAGTGTGGTGCTTACTTGGCATACAGGGCCTTGTCAGTTTTAGAATGATACCTCACATCTGGATTTACATGTAAATCCTGCCCAAGCTGGAGCTTGGGTCTTGCAGTTTTTATACCCCAAGACACACTCAGGAACAGCACTCCTTTATGCATTCAGATTATAAAACTTATAGAAATATATTCACCTATCTATCAAAAAGTATTTACCCACAGAGGGGGCTCCAAGTTGTTCTTGGGCACCCTCTCTCACTTCCCAGGTTTGAGTTGATATGTAAGAGAGATTAAGCCACCTGGATGTAACGTTATGCTTTTCCTTTCTATGAAAGTACAGTCACAATCACATTTATGATATATACCTAATGTACCCTGATCTGCAGGATCAGTATTGATTCTGAAGCATTATTTTTCAAACAAATAGTAATGAGAAAAAATTTCAGTTACTGATTTATCCTTCATTTGTTCTTCCATAAAAACTCTCCTGCTCCTATAGGACTAAAACAGAAAAGCAATACTCCAAATATAATTTATGGTAGAACTCTTTTACATATTACCTTCTTTAAAAAGCATGTGTGTGTATGTGTGTTTATACACATTTATGCAAATATGAGCTAAAATCATGTACTTGGAATTATATTTTTCTTTCTTAAAATAGTATTCAAAAAATAGCTTTTAAACAATTTACTTTTGCGTAGCATGGAATCTGGTTTACTATCTCAGAGGAGGAGTTAGAATCCCCACTCCTCTCGTTAGTATATCAGGATGTTCCAGCACTTCCATTTTGCTGTTTTAAATGGTATTATTGTCCATGACAATTGATGAACCCTTTCTCTAAGAGTCAATTTCAGTTTAAAGAATGAAGCAGAACTTGTAAGTTTGGCTGTATGCAACCAATAAAACAGAAAGCTAAAATTTTATAGTTGAAACCATCAATTTTCATTTCAATTTTATTGTTCATCCTTGGTTTATCTGAAAGAATGGATATAAGTGTTATTTCTGAGTCTGAGGCTGCCACAATTTGGTACCCCATAAGTATAGATATTGTAGTGATGATAGATTTAATGCTATATGATGTTTGCCTAAACAAGTCTTCCCAGGGCAGCTTCTGGCTGACACAAATGATGGATGACAAAACTCAATTGCTCATGAAACCGTATCACTCTGCATGTGATTGTATGTGTATGTATGTGTTTCTGATAGAACAGATATTCATCAGCAGCTCTCAAATGTTATCCTTTGATTTCCATAGATCTCCTGTAACTTTCCATAAGTACGGTCTCTTGAGCACATGCACACAAAGCAAATGTTCATTGTCGTTATTCAGCATCCATTATGATGGCTTCCCTCTATATTTTACTCTTTGACCTATCAAAATATGTCAAGTGAAGCAACAGGATTTAGGACTCAAGGAATAAGATATCACAGCCCTGGAGCTATTAGCAGTCATTTTGAACATGTTTTTTCTCCTGATTAATTTTCTGGATGCTGATTTTTCAGTTGTAAAATGAAAATAATAATAACTGTGCTCAAACAAAATAGTGCAATGTAGAGCATAATGGACTGAGATAGTGATATCTTAGTGCATGCAGCCTGCTTTAACAAAATCACCATAAGCTGGGAAGCTTATAAACAACAAACATTTATTTCTCATAGTTTTGGAGACAGGGCAATCTAATATCAATGCACTACAGGTTTGATGTCCGGTGAGAGCTTAGTCCTTGCTTCATAGGCGAATCTCTGTGTCCTCACATGGTAGAAGAGTCCAACAAACACTGAGCTTCTTTTAAAGGACACTATTGTAATTCATGGGGACTCTGCCTGAATAATCAATTACCTAACTAAAGGTCCTACCTCTTAATTCTATCACCTTGACCATTAGAAGTTCAACATATGAATTTTGGAATAATCACTCAGACTATGGAAATATCTAATATCAGTAATTCAGGCAAAGTTTAATCAGTTTTGTCAGAATGTATGAGATTAAATATTTGAATCAATTTATGGAGCCATATGCCTGACTTTCAAATGCATTGTATTTGTTCCTTGAACATTATTTTTCTCAGATTGTCATTCAGTTTTCTCTTTGCCTAAATGTTTTTCTGCTTGTTGATAATAATATCACTTCTATTATCATCTCTGGTCCATTGTTTTAACATAACATTCTATTTCCATGTCAGTGTTGGCCTTTAGTGGATGAAATCTGTATTTGATTAATAGACATTTTTTACAATTAATCTAACTTCATCCTACAGAAACAAAAATTATTTTCTATTTATAAAACAACAGTATGATTATGGGGTTATCCATTTTATGACCTATAGTTGAACAATAGATTCAGATCAACAAAATTTCTGACATTCAGTAGCCAGGAAGAAATATTGTATACACAGAATAAAATGTATACATGTGTTGGATGAACTGCTCTGTAAATGCCTGTTGGGTATGTTTAGTCTACAATACAGTTAAATTCTGAAGATTATTGGTCAAATTTTTGTCTGGATGATCTTTTCATTGATGAAAGTAGGGTGTCAAAGTTCCCCATTATTTTGTACAGAAACTTATCTCTCCCTTTAGATTTAATGGCATTTGTTTGATAGAAACAGGTGCACCAGAATTAGGTGTATGCACATTTATAAGGATATATCTTCTTGTTGAATTGATTCCTTCATCATTATATAGACTAAACTTCTTTGTCTGCTTTTACAGATTTGTCTTAGACTGTCTTTTGCTGATATAAACATAGCTACTTCTGCTCAGTTTTTGGTTTATATTTGCTTAAAATGTCTTTTTCCATACCTCTATATTCAGCCGTATGCATTTTTACTAGTAAAATCAGTTTCTACCAGGCAGCAAAAAAGCATGGAATAAGTTGTATTTCACAACAGGTGACTAGAGTTCACAATAACCTGTTATATATTTTGTGAAGATTTAGAAGAGAGGAATTTCAAGTCTCCAAATATCAAGAAATGACAATGAGAATAAAATGTTAAATACCTTGATTGATCAGGGCATTCTATTCCCATATATCAAAATATCACACTGTACCCTATTAACATGTACAATGAATACATGTTAATCGAAAATTTATGTGAACATTAACACACAATAAACAGATGAGGGAAGAACAGAAGTTCATTGGTTTAGGCAAAGGGAGATAAAGGATGGGATGGAAATAGGCAAGACAGTAGAATGAATCAGATATAACTTTCCTATGTTCACATATGAATATACAACCAGTGAAACTCCACATCACGTACAACCACAAGAACAGGATCCTATGTTGAACTCCATGTTATGTATGTTAAAATACATTCTACTGTCATGTATATCTTTAAAGAAAAAATTAAAAATTTAAATTGTTTTTAAATAATAAAAATTTTAAATGTACATAGGGAAGAGGTATAAAAGAAAAGAGAAATATAGAAAAAAAACTTAAGATTGAGTTCTAAATGATTTTCTAGCCTACAGTGGAAAGGCAGACTATAATTTATCCACAGTTTGAAATATCAACTGTTATGAACTGAGTTGTATTCTTCCTCTGAAAATTCACATGCTGAGATCTTAACCCACAGAAACTTAGAATTTGACTATATCTGGAAAGAGACCCTTTAAAGAGGTAATTGAGGTTAAATGAGTTCATATTGATGGGCCAATATGGCTGGCATCCTTAGAAAAAGTGACGACAGCAGGGCTTCTGTGCACAGAGGGGAGGCACACAGGGAGATATGGAGAGAAGACAGACATTTGCAAGACAAGGAAAGAGACCTCAGAGGAAATTAATTTGTCGACATCTGGATGTTAGACTTTCAGCCTCTAGAACTGTGGGCAAATAATGTCTGTTTCTTAAGCCACCCAATCTGTGGTGTTTTGTTATGGCACTGTTTAGACACTAAAACACCAAATAAAACCAAACAAGAAGACTCACATTTATTGTCAGGGCTCTAATGGTTTAAATCTCTTAACAGGCAATCAAAGAGAGAGTGAGTTACACCTTTTCACCACCAACTGATGTATGTATTTCATGTTATGAATATGAAAACTGGATCCCTTAGAACAAGTATTCTTGACTGTTTCTCTAATTCCATCCACCACTACCGCTCCCATGCTCATGGCAGGATTGTGCTCCAGTTCCCCAGGCTTTATTTCAACACACCTCACTCACTTGCTTCCCCAGAGAACTTTTGCACATGCTGTTGTCTCTGTCTAGTTCATTTATACCTAATTCTGCTGGTCTACTGCTTCTTATTTTCAGACATCATCTCAAATCTCACTTTCTGGGAATGTGCTCCCTGACATCTGAGATTAAATCAGTTCCTAACCCCATTAAGCATCCTGATGTTTGACACATGTCTTCCTGTCCCTAGAGATTTGAATTACAAAAGAAGGGCACTAATGCTGTTTTGTCAATCTTGTATCAACTTGAATGGTCTTGTCTGACATATTTAGAAATATTTACTTGACAAATGAAGAGTAAATGTCTACTAGGTAATAAATTTGGAAGCTGCAAGTCAAAGGGAAATCTTTCTGACTCCAAAGCCCAGGTTTTCCCTCTTCTCTCTAAATAATGATATTTATCTACATATACTGTCATGTTTTTTGTGATAGTCTCATTAAACACTTATTCAATATTTTTTAATTTGTTCTAATTAGTTTTACATGACAGTAGAATGCATTTTGACATTTCATACATAAATGGAGTATAACATCTCATTCTTCTGGTTGTACATGATATAGAATTACCCCATAGTGTAATCATACATGCATATAGAGTAATAATGTCTGATTCGTTCCACTATCCTTCCCATTTTTACATATTTACATATACTTACATATACTTTCAGTATGCCTTATATTGATGTATACACATATATACATATGCATTCATATGTATAATGCACACATATATTTGAATACACTTTAATGTAATATATGTAGATATTAAGCAATTTGGGAAACAGGGAAGAGAAATAATTTAGGTCTTTTTGAAGTGAAATTCAGGTGAAAAAACAGGATATGTGGTGTTAAGTGTCTATGCCTTATCATCTCATACCACCCCTTAAAAAATAAAATAAAATAAAACCCCCCAAATATATAGTGCACTAGTATAACCTGTAATTCCCAAAGGCATAGTCCAAATCTAGCAGGTTTTAAGAGTATCTGTGGAAACAAAACTATATTGTATTGAGTGTACCCAAGAATATTTGAGTTTTGTCAAACTAAATCTATGACTAATCTGACTGAGCCCTAATTCCCACATTTTCATAGCAAAATACATCACTGTTTGAAAGTGTAATGTGATGACCACTGCCAGCAGATGAGGTAAGTCACACACAGGATGTCCAACAGGAACTCCCTACATCTTAGTAATACAGAGGGCAAGATCCAGGAAAGAAAAGAAGTTAATTCAGTTCCTCAGGGGATGATTTCATCAACCAAATAATTTTGAATTTAATTTTTGATCCTTTCCCTATTTCTATGAATAAGCGGTCTGCTCTATCATCTCCACTAATGATGTTTTCTTAAATGATCTGGGCAGATCTCAATTCTATGCAAGAAATCACCATATGATCCAATACTCTGATTGCCCATGGATGAAGAAAAGTACCAATATATAAACTTTCTTTAAAACTAGCAAATTAAATTTCAAATTAATCTGCCAATTGGGAAGAAAATTAGACATTTTATATTAAAATTACAAATATTTTCAACTTTTTTGTTCATATGATTTTTGTGAAAAAACAAAATATAAACATGTGCTAAGTTAAACTAATATATGGAGTTTTCTTGGTGTTCTTTTACCAAAGTAGAATTTTGTCTAAATGAAATATTACTAAATGTGGTTTAATTGCTCATAATGATAAAGATAATAATTGGATATATTGTTCTTGATTAAATTTAATCAGTAATCTTAGTATTTAATAATCTGATTATTTCAGTATTTATTGTTTTATAATTTCTGAAATGTAATTATAATCATTGTAATTAATGTGTAGCATTAACCATATCTCTGATATTTAATCTCAATTACAGATGCAAAACTTTATTTAAAAAATCCACTTATTCAGTGAAAATATATGGAGATCTAGCTGGGAACAGCCTTTCATAAGATTCATGATGTAAAGTGTAAAAAGTTTTGTTCTTCCTCTGGAGACAAAGGAAACAATAATGTGCCTATTCACAGTTTTTGAGAATGCATCCTAAAAGAAATGATCTACCAGAATAGTGCTTGCTTTAGAATTAGCCAAAGAACAACTCAATTGCATGATATTTTCAATGTTAAATTCAAAGCTTTTAGTTGCTCTTTGTTCAGCTGCCCATGATTGTTAGAGAATCTGATTAAGGCTCAATGATTGCAAATAGTTAGTTTGCCAGTACAAAGACCCATGGACAGAGGGATGAAAATATCCTAGCACAGATACCAGAACCAACATGTGGTCCCAGAGGAGGTGGCATCTAAACCACCTGGCAACTGGTGAATTTCCTGTCCATCGAAGGATCACTACCTTGGAATCACATACTTAGGATAGAAGGAATTGTTGGTATATTTCTAGAAATACAGTCATTGGTATAACTAAATGTAGGGATTTATTTTTCTAAGTTCAATAGGCCAATTCCTAAGTTTTCTGAGAAAAATCAAAGATAGACAAATCATAACTCTACCAACTGAAGGATTGTTTATTTGTTGGTAGATAAAAGAACTATTAAGCAATCACATAAAAAGAGAAGGCAGTGTATAGTTAAAGGAATAAACAGCATACTTCAATAGCACTAGATGTTAAAGAAAACATGACTGCAAGTATTAGAAATATTTAAAATACTAAGTGCAGCTTAAGTAGTTTCTTAATTATGAATATTACTTAAGTAGATGAAATAAAATCCGGCAGATAGGGAAAGAAGATTCTGCAGAGGACCTGGAGGATTCAAAGCCAAGTTGAAGTCTTAGGACAAAGAGGAGACTGACCTAAGTGTAGCATGAGATTCCTTTTGTCCAGTTGTCATAGATACAGACGATTAAATAGGTAAGGACGAAATTGGAAATACAGGGGCTGAAATTCCAAATAGACAGGACTTAACAAATCTGACAATGGTCTAACATTCAAAGTTTTAATTCGGGAAGTTTCAATTATTTTATTTTTTTCAAAGAATGGTGAGGAGGGGGAGACTTAGCACAATTCCATGTTGCCTGTGGAAACTATCTAAATAAATATTGTGCAAATTTAGTAAGTTTACTTAATAGAAATATCCACTAAATTTATTCAATTCCCTTAAAAAGATAATTTTGTAATTTGATTTTAATATCTTCTAAGCTGTATGAGTATAAAATATTCCTAGATATGGGAGGGGGGAAATTTGATCAAATGAAAATGATGTATCTGCATTAAATATCTAAATTGATGCCTTTATCTTTTGTTTTCTGTGTGAATAGGCAAATCATGGGCCTGTGTTTTCCCTGAAAGAGTAGAATTATTTTTATTTTTATTAACTTCTTTGTACTTTTATGCCTGACTAAATCAATTATTCTTTTTCAAAGTAAATGTGATAATCAATCAATAAGGTATGCTCATATTTTCAGGATCTATGTGAACTCTCAGTACTGTCAATTAAATCAGTTTTGTTAAATATAAGATGGAGTCAAAGTAATTTCCAAACTATGAACTTTGATGCTCAAGAATAATCAAACAAGAGAAAAGATTTCCAACATGATGGACTGATGCCATTTGCTGCCTTTTTTTATTACTAATTTATAAGCTTGGCCTATTTCATCTGTCTCCTTATTCTCTGCTAAGGTATATATGGAAGCAAAGAACTTGCTGTATATTGATATTGTACCTTGCAAATAATACCACAGTAGGTCACTCATGTCTCTACGGGGTTCAACAGTTACTTGACCTTTCCTGGCATCCACCCCGAAAAGCTAAACATAATGGATATAATTTATGATATGCTACACTTTTCTTTCAGGTTCTAATTAATGGAGAGAAGTTAATGATTGCTATTGTGTAGTACAAATGACAAATATGAATAACCTCTGAAAGTTTGGGAGAAGAACAATTAAAGGTAGTTCAAACACCAGTACACCTCAAGAGAGTTCTACATATATTTGCGATTATACAAAAAAAAAAATCTGTTCTACTCCGTTTGACCTTTGAAGTGCACCTGGTCTACTGATTTAATAGAAAGCCTTAAAAAGCCTTGATGGAAAAACTATACACTGCATGGTGTGATAGGTAAACTGTATCATCAGCAAATGCTAAACAATAATGTTGTAAAAAAGACTGTTTTTCTATATTCAGTCAATTCCTGTTAGATTCAATTGAGCACAATCAGAATAGCATTGCATTCACTCTAATGAGCCTAAGGGGAAGGATATGATTGCTGCTAAAAAGTGTGTCTCTTGAATAAAATAACAACCCTGCTAAATGAAATATTCAAACTGCATTTTCAGCAAATAACACCTGATTACATGGCTATAATGGAGGCATACCTACCCTTCATCTTCTTTCAACATAGCGGCCAGTTCTCTGGAATCTGGTAGAGGAAAGACAAAATTCCAGCCCTGTATTCATTTACTGTGGTTAATGCATTTCAGAATAATAATAGCTTTGAAAGCAAGAATAACCAATGTAGAATTTAAAGTATGAAAAAAAAGCCCACATTTATCCAAAGGTGAAAGCCAGTAAAATTAATACATACATAATAGTATTTTGGAGAATCAAAATAGAAATTGAATGAAAATGATAAAATATTATAATAAAGTTCAAGGAAAATTCTAAATACAATATTTCTAAAAATAATTTCCCCCATGATATATCAACCTTTTCTCAATGTTCTCTGTTCACAGAGAAAACAACAGTTCCTCTGTTCATTTACCTACATGAAAGACCACAAGTATCTAGCTTACAGTTGGTAGTCAAAGGTCAATCACCAGATCCATTACCATTTATGCAGAAAAGTCTCTTTAAGGAACTAAATTCTGCATGGTTAGCACTAATAGAGATAGAGACAGATTTTGAGATGTTAAAAGGAACTATTATCAGGTCTAACTCCAGTTAAAATTTCAAATTCCATGGTCTGGAAATATTAATACTGCTCCAATTATAAAATAATATGAAAAAATATACATTTGATGAAATAATCATCTTAGTCCTCTCAGTACTTTAGGTACCAAAATCTGTATCAGTCAAGGTTTTGACAGAAAAATAGAACAGCCGAAGATATATATTACAAGGATTATAGCCAACAATGAGCCTCTGCCTCTCTGGGGTCTGTCTGCGTAAGTATGAAATACACAGGGCAGGCTGGAAGACTGGAAATGGGAGCAGGATTTAAGTTGCATGCCCAGATGGAAAGCCTTCTTCCGCAGGAAAGTTTTGGCTTGCTCTGAAGGCTTTTCCACCTGTTAGATGAGATCCACTCTAACTACAGAGAATAATATCTTTCACTTAAGGTTCATCAGCAGTAGATTTTAACTACCTCTATAAAATGCCTTTACTTAGCAACACTTACTGGTGTTTAGCTGACTAGCTTGGGCTATGGCCTAATCAGTTGACACATAAAACTAACCACCATGGCTTTGGGAAATTTCAATTTGGGAAAATTTTCTGAAGAAAATTTAGGAATATGCAATATAAGTAGTGATAAATTTTATATATATCGAGTTAATTTCTAGAACTTTTCCTAAGAAAATAAATTATATTAGGATTTAGAGAGCACGTATATACTGCAGTTTTATAGAAAATAGTGAAAAACCTGGGGGAAATGATACCCAAATATCTAATGATTTGATAATCTTAAAGAGTTTTAAATATCTGAAAAGATATTAACATCCATTAACATTAATAGTTTACATTATTTATTATTATACATTAATGTTTATATTATGTTATAAAGTTAACAAAAAAGACTATGATGGAGTTTATATACTACATTATCAACTTTGAGGAAAATTATAAAATAAAGTTTTAAATTATAATAAAATAATAATGGTTCATTCTCAGATAAATTCAGGTTTTTCTATTGCACTTTTCATTCTTTTGTATTTTTAGCAGTTTATAAACTATTCTGTCATAAATAATTATAATTTAAAGACTATTCTATGTTCAAAATAAAAGTACTGTAATTTATTAAACAGCTAATATGCTTTAGACAGTGTTCTGTAAACGACTCTCAAACATTGTATTATAGTGTTTGCCACAAGCAAGGCTCTGTTTTAGGTACAAGAATGAACTTGCAACATAAAAATGACCTCCCTTCATGACACTGATATTATGGTAGAACTACTAATTTGCTACTAATTTAATAACAGAGTGTAGCATTCCCCGTATGCTCAAAGTGGAGAAGGAAACTCTGAGTTGTTATTGAACCCAACTCCCCGTCTCAATTTTAGACAAAGATTTTAAAATATCACTTCATTCATTTCTCTTATAGTTTTCACCCTTAATCACCACCTCACATCTGCATTATCCATTAATCTTCCCTCTTTCTATTATAATCATCTTCATAATGCAAGGATCAATTGGATTTTTCTCAGTGAAGTCTGGAGCATTTCCAACTTTAATTAATTAATGTTCTTATTGCAGAGTTTACTACACAACCAGTACAATTGCATGTTAAATTAATATGTAGTACACGACACGTTTTCTCATTGTTATTCCATAAGAGTTCCACAATGTTAAAGACCATAGTTAAGTATGGAACACACATAGATAGCTAAATAGAAAAAAAAGCAAATATTTTCACTTCTACTGAAATAAAATATTTTAATTTGTAACATAAAGTGTATAAGCACATGTTTACATTTATATTAAATAAATATGAGCAGATGTGTTTATGTACACACTATCGTAGGTTCATGTTTTTAAATATATATGTGTGTGTAGGTTTATCCCTTTAAATTTCAAAGTATAAAACAACTTTAACTCTAATCATTTAATCTTGATAAAAATGCCATTGAAATATAGAAAAAATGGATTTTAAATTATAATCATATCAAAATACAAATAAAATCCTTGAGGAGGTCTTATATGCAAGAACACTAGTATATCAAATATTAAAGTAAAATGTGCAACTACAATAATTAAAGCAGTATAATCATTCTCAAATAGCACACTGAAAGAATATAAAACACAAGTAAAAAATGTTAATCTACACAAAATCTGATTATGAAGTGATGGAGAACCTTCAGAAAAATCTATAAAAATAAAATATAAGGAATTATTTCTTAGGAAAGGATTTTCATGTAGAAAATACTGAAGATATTAATAGAACATATAAATATAAATATAAATATAAAAAGAAAGACCATGATGACTTCTAACACTGCCAATTAGAACAGAGTTTCTGGAATGTAATTTAGCAATTTGGTGAAAAATCCTTAAAACTACTAAAAATTTTATTCAAGAGCCTAAAAATATTTCAAAAAGAAATAAATAAACAAGGGTGAAATGACTTTCTAGGTATTACTTATCACATAATTGTTTATAATTTTAAGATCCATGTAAGAGAAAGTGATAAACCACAATACTGATGGATTTTTGTGTGTGATGTACTTATGCATAAGTGTATGCATATACATACTGACCTATATTTGTTGAAATAATTTTAAAACCAACTTACAAAAGATTTAAGTTGGTTCATGCATTGACCAAATGTTAAATTTATTTTTTCTAGTTTTTAAATAATTAAATTATATGTCTTCATGGTCAAGAAAAACAAACAAAAAAAAAGAGTCCATATACATTATTTTTAATTACCCTGGAAGTTGTAACCAAAGACTAAATAAATAGGCTTTATATCTTAATGCATTTTATTTGATTCATGAAATAGGAGAAATGAGTTCATTAGCAAAGTATTAGGGAATAATTATGGCTATTTTAATATCACAAAACAGTACAAACTATTTTCCAAACATTAAAATTCAGGGAATGATTGGAGCAGAAGTAGCAGTGTTTTTTTATTTTTATCATTTAATGAATGGCTTTCTGGAAGCTATATCCTCCCTAAGATATTTTTAACAGTTTAATTGTAAGAGTAATTAACCCAGAAAGCTTGCAGTTTGCTTCTAAATACAGATCCAAGAATATCAAGTAGGTTCTAAAAATGTTCAAAAATTTTTCCTTTCATTTTCTTAATATAGGAAGTGTCATTAAACTTTAAAAAAATTTTCAAAACTTTCTTTAACAAAATCCCAATTTTTGTTGCATGGCCATACTTGATCTTAGCTCTCAAGTTTATATCATAATATAAATGGAAAAGAATCTCTGTAAACATTGTTTTTAAGGAAAGAAATCACCTGCATCACACACAGGATTTAACTATTTTACTGAACTCTTTGTAAACTCACTATAAAAGTGGATATGTGTATGTGAGGGGGGCATATTCACATATCCAGAATATTACACTCAACTACAGAAATCATGGGTTCTGAAAATATTACTGAAATTTACCATATACTCTCCTAGGTAGTCTGAGTCAATACATTTCAAAGAGTTAAAAGTAAGCAGAAAATATTCTCTGAGCAACCTTGATTTAATCTGTATTAGAATATTAAAGAAACAGAAAATTCCTCTATATTTTTAAATTCAGTAACAATTCTGAATGAATTAGTGAACAAACAAAACAAAATCACAAAGAAAATTTTAAAATATTTTGAACAGATGATAATAAAAAATAAAATATGTTGAATATATCCCAATTTAGGCTTAACAGGAAATTTTCAATCTTGAGATCATATTAGATTTAAAAACTTAGAAAGAGAAAATAAATTGAGCTCAGAACAAATTAAAGGAAGGAAATCATGAAGATAAAAGACCAAAAGAGATCTCAAAGAAAACTTCAGGCCCAGTTTCTGTGCACTGAATTCTCCCATATACAAAAGATAGACATAACATCAATGTAAAGGGACTTTCTGAAAGGAGATAAGGACAACATAACCTTGAAACCAAAATGTTACAAGAGCAGTAGAAAAAGAGAAATTTGAAAGTCAAACTCTTGTTAGCATATACACAAAAATTTCTGAAATATAGAAAGTGAATCCTGCCTTTATATGAAAATGTCATGCATCTTAAGCAAGTTAGAACTGTTCTAGGAATGCATTCAAGTATTCTAACACCAGTCAGCTTAATTCACCAAAAATTAAGAAGGAAGAAAGAAGAAAATGATATTCAATCATCTCAATCAAAGAGCTAGACAACTACGAGGATTTAATGTACAAAATGTGTAAATTTATAAAACAACATTTCTGACAGTGTGATATTAGTACAAAGTACAAATATAGACCTACAAAAGAGAACGAAAGCCCAGGAACACACACAAATACACACATACATACACCCCTGGGGCCTAAACAACATTGAGAGAGCAAAAATGAAGCAGGAGGACTTACTCTACCAAGTATTAAG
This sequence comes from Glaucomys volans, assembly GCA_020662805.1. Classification (NCBI taxonomy): domain Eukaryota; kingdom Metazoa; phylum Chordata; class Mammalia; order Rodentia; family Sciuridae; genus Glaucomys; species Glaucomys volans. The sequence goes on along the minus strand of JAJEJO010002932.1, from coordinate 509,241 downwards.
TACTTTATTTTAGAGTAAGTGTCAAGACAGTGATGTATTAGTGCAAGATAGAAAAACTGATGAATGGAACAGAATAGCCTAAACACAGACCAGATATAAGTAGATTTGATTTATGACAGAAATGAGATGGCAGAACCGGAGAACAGATAATTTTTCTTTTTTTCGCTCATGTTGCTGAGTCGGTTGAATATCCATTAAAAAAAAATTAATATATATCTCAGATTATATAAAAAGAAATTTCTGATGGATTGTAAATTTAAATGTCAAAACTCAAATACACTTTCAATTATAGAGTAGATTAGAAACCAAAACAACAAAATAATAATAATTAATGATTGATGAATTGGTATAAATTAAAATTTACACCATAAAAGGATACCATTATGGAAGTAATGGTAATTCTGGTATATTAATAGCAAATGAAAAAATAATCCATTTGCAATATTTCAACCAACAAAACGTATGTCCCAAATGTAGAGCAAAGTCAATCCTTTCATTAAAACTTCAACAGAAATTCACATATATGTGCACTAAATAATATATGATGCGTAGCATATTTATAGCAACACAATGTATAATAACCCCCAAATTGGAACAATTCAAATCTCCATCAACACTACAATAAGTAGTTTATGAAATATCCTGTAATTTACCTCGAAAATGAATAAACTATTAATAGCTTCAATAACACAATGAGCATCAAGAATAAAATGTTGAATGAAAATGGATATTTGTGTTTCTGAATTGGAATGGGTAATAATTTCTGTCTTTTGACTATCTAATGGTTACTTGGACATGTTCGTAATGTATTTCATATAGCTTTCCCATTTACCCTCTTTATTATGTGTGTTGTAATTTGATAAAAAATTTGTATAAATATATGAAAGACAGAACCTCACATGCTCATGGTATAGCATAACACTGGTAAGCACATGCTGTTTCTTGTAGAACATGTGTGGAAAGCATTATAGTAAGGCTACCTACTTGGGAAACAGATACATTGATTAGATGATGGATATACCAAGTTTTTCTGTGAGAGGTAGGACGCACTTTTGGTCCTTTGGGTCTTAGCATCTTTGCTGCAGTTATTAGACTCTGACATGAAAGCTCCCATAGATTACAAATGAAGAAACATTTGGCTGCGTTCCAATTAAACTTTATCTATTAAGAGTGGCAGGCAAGATTCATCCCACAGGTCATTGTTTGCCAATTTCTGCATTAAATAATTAAAATATGAATAGAGTAAATGATGCATTCATATCTACATGTTAGAGTATTGTATTTTTTCTCATCTTTCTAAAACATGGGTGCATTGAACTTATTACTCAGCATCTTACTTAAATTATATTTGATTTTATTCTTTTTAAAATTTTCACATGTTACTTCTTGGTACAAATCATATTCCTACAATTAATTACTCTCTACAATATTTCTATCTTTCCTTTAAAGATATATTGTACCCTGTGTAACCACATTTAAATCTGATTATTTTCAATTTTTTTATTCATATATAAAATTCAAGAATGTAATAAATAACCAACAAGACTATTATATTCTAACATTCTTTCAGTTACTACTGAGAAGGATGTTTATTATCAGGACTTACTCATTTCATTAAGTCATGACTACAATTTGTGGTTTGTCAAAATTTAATGTTGTATTAGGTACTTTAAGCATTAAGCATTTCTAATTTAGAACAGATTAATCTACTTCTGGCTTTGTTGATTTTTATGGTGTGATAATCTATTTACTTAAATCTTTCTTCTTTTGGTAATAGCTTAATTAATTGGTCAGACAAATGTTTATACAACACGTACTAAAACCATAAATTTCTTTCTTAAATCATTGCAGGCAAGAATTGGACCCATGTAGAGCTGAACTGACTATTCTAGGAAGAATTATAGAAAATAGCAAATCTATTAATGGCATACCAGGAAAACCACTGCCAAAATCAGGGTCTGTCTTTATTGGTGGATTACCAGATCTTCATGCAAAAAAACAGGTAGTATTGTGGATGTTATAAAAATATTAATTATGTCATTTTATTGAAGAGAGAAAAAGGAAAATTTTAAAAGTGTTTCCTGATTAGTGGAGGCATCTATACAATTTCAAAAAGAAATTTTGAGCAATTCTACTAATATATATACACTACTATTATTATATATTAGTAGATCTATATATCTACTAATATAATATACATATATATATATTAGTAGACAGTAACTGTAGTGGTTTAGACTACTGGGTATATATATTTACTTATCATGCCAGGCATACTTAAAACTTAGTGAAAAGAATTGTTTCAGTATTGGACTGTTTTTCCATCATATGCCTATAGACTGTGTATAGTGTGTAATATTAAGTGTGTGGGTTTTTGTGCACTCCTAAGTCAATAATTTTCATTGAATATGTTAATGTGCCTGCTTAATAATAAGCCAAAAATACAACTTGAAAAATGGGCTTAGTAAAGTTTAAGGACTTTCTCTATAGTACTTTGTATCCATGCCAGCCCACTCTCTAAATTTCCATTTGGATAATTAGCTTATTTTCTTTATTATTAAGCTATATTCTAGGATAAAAGCTGGCATGTTGACTTAAATGCTATTGATTATTTGTCTCCATTTTATGTTATTGCAGAGAATTGCCCTAAATATTTAAGATTGTTAAATGCACCAATAGCTTATTAAATTTATGAATTTTTTCTCTTACTCTATCATAACATTTTACATACTAGAATGTACTATCTTAATGTTGGAAATTTAAAATGTTCTTATTTCAAAGTACCACAAGAAATGCAAATTGATATAAATCTACTTAACTATCATTATGGTTTCTGGTATACACAAGGTAAACTTTTTTTTAAAAAATACACATGAAAAAAAAATTTTCTTGCATATTTGATTTAACACATGCATTTAATAAAATTAGGACATTCTGTGTCATTAAGAATGAAGAAACTATTTTAGATTCATATTTACTCCATTAGCAGTGCATTTATTGATCATTAAACAGACTTTGTGACTTTTTCTATAATATTAATGTGCTTTATTGATTTTTTTTTCTGGAAAAACAGGTCTATAAGTCCCATAAGAGTAGAAAATGTCTGTTTTGTTTACACCAAGGCAAGAAGAGCTTCTGTCACATAGTTAGAGTTTCATTTATATCTTAATTGAAATATCCATTAAAGAATGGATTAAGGGATTCTACAACATAAATAAATTAACTTTTAGTTATTTGCATTTGAATTGATTTCTTATTTTTGAAATTATGTATACATTTTCCCAAGGAAAAAATAGGTTTTCATGTAGACTTTTATTATGGTAACATACATTAATTAAATGCAAATTCTTAAGATTCAATATCCTACTCAGAAGATACACAACTATTACTAATGTAGTTAGGTATTTATTTTTTTATAAATGTGAATAATTTAAAAAAAAATATATAGGAAAATATGTAAGGAAATCTACTGGCCTCCCTGGGGAAGTCAGAGAGTTCCTAATTAGGCAGAAATTTGAGGGAAGATCAATCCTTCCCAGTAAATAATATGCAGGCTTGTCTTTCCAGATAGAGGCAAGATCACACACTGGACCTTAAGTAAGGGAGAGGCCTGTGGGGAGAGAAGTGGAAGAAATAAGAAATGAGCAGAAGGAAGACTTGTCTTTGGACAAGTGAACAGGAGTCAGAGCACAAGGGATTCCATACAAAGTACAGAATAGTGTAGATTTACGTGCTGGTACCTAGGGAAATATTTAAGAAGTCTGAATAGGAAGTGACATGCTATTTTCACATCTGAGGACAGTAACTGTAGTGGTTTAGACTACTGGGAAGAACTGGTAAAGTTAGACTACAGGAATAATAAAACAAGAAACTATGTTATGGCAATAGAGGTGGAGAAATGACTATGAAATCATGATAGAAAAAACTGGAATTTGAACAACCAGTTTTGCTTTTGTAACTAAATAATTTGTGGTGCCATTTGTAAAGTGGGGAAAACACGATTATAGAAAAAATGGCAGGTTTATTTTTGCATTTACTTTTGGGCAGGGATGGTATTCAGGTATTTAACTGGCTTGGCAACACCACTAATCTATGTATCAGTGTATTCCTGCTGAATATCGTTCCTGTCCCTGGAACCTTGTGAAGTAGAGTAAAACATTTAAAATATGGGTCTTGAGTCCACAAGAGACCCTAGACCTACTGCCGTGTGTCTCTGTACAGCAGAAGGTAGAAGTCATAATCATGGATTGGATTGATTTTGTAGTTTAAGAGAAGACAAGGTAGAGAATTGGAGATCAGCAGTCAAGAACTGGGCTAGGAAGAGGTGTGCATTAAACAGGTTAAGGAATACAGATTTTTGCAATAGACAAGGAGAAGAATGCCGCACGAACAAACAAACAAAAAGACCCAAATGTTTCCCAAAGAAGCATTAAATAAAATAATAACCACCATTTCAGGAGAAGAGTAAGAACAGAAATCAAGTTGTAACATCAGAAGGGACAATAAGTGAAAAAGAAGAAGCAAGAGAATTTTTGTTTGTTTTCTGGAAACGTGTTAATAATAAGAGAGGGAAGGTGTTATGTGGAAAATGTAATATGACAATTTCAGAGATATGTGATGATGATTGACTTATATTCCTAAACATTTTCTCCAAAGACTTGTCTGGAAGGATTCGAGTTTGCTAAGGGACTATCTCACTAAATATCTGATATTCTTCCTGTGATATAAGGCATTTGTACATTTATTGCAATCAAATTTAGAGGAATATTTACTAGTGAATAGACCAGTAAAGTTACCTTGAAATTAAAAAAACAGTCAACACAGCAGGTTTTCCCTTCTTTGTAAATATACTGTGTTTGAATAATTTTATGTCAGATCCTTAATGAGTTTTTATTCTTTTTTTATACCACGACTGTGTCACAGTAACCATATAAAGTGTGTGTGTGTGTGTGTGTGTGTGTGTGTGTGCGTGCGTGTGGGTGTATGTGTGTGTGTGAGAGAGAGAGGAGGGGGAGATAGAGAGAGAGAGAGACATATGCTTGCATTGCACTAAATGATTAATTCAGGCAAATTATAAAATGTATCTGGACAATAATACTTACAGAGAAATTATATGATGAATCAGTAAAAGAAAAAGGAAAACCAACTTTGTAAACCTGTCTCTGTGCAGTGCAACTCCACCGAATATCTAAATACCAGGCAGGTTCTAACTATCTAATTATTGTGTTCTGATTAAGAGCTGCTGTTTAAGCACAGTGGGGAGTCAGTGCTCAGAAAATTAAAAACAACAGGTTTTCAGCATAAAACACTAAGGAAAGGAACTAACGTTGATTTCTTCAACCAATAAACGCTGTTACGCTCATCCTCTAATGTCGAAGTTTCCAATAATGTCTTTCTGTACTAACCAGCGCCCTCCCACATGAGAAGAGTCTGATCCAATGTGTATGTACTGACAGGTTGTTTAATGCTCCCTTTAACAAAATCACACAGAGCTCAGTATGTGAAAAGAAAATGAAACAGTTAGACACTCTCAATTTTGTACCTGGAGTACGAAAAACTCTGTGTCCCCTGATGACCTTAAATGATGATAACTTCCAAGGTCGGAGAGTAAATGCCTCCTCTCTGGTGGTAGGAAAACATTTCCTTGGTAGTACTTTAATTGCTAACACTTCCTAGTGCATGGACTCCTGCTTTCAGTCCCAAGTTACTTAAGGACGCCAAACCTTAATCTCTAGCAAATGCAGATCAAGTCACAGTTCTATCAACTCTTTGCTAAATACAAGAGGAAATAAAATAACTATGGAAATAAATATAATTGTTAATTCATTAGTGGTTTTTATTTCCTTTTATACAGAAATTGATAAATTAGAATGAGTTCTGGAATGACTGATTTTTCACAGGGCACGATGATCATGAAGGTTTATACATGGAATAGATGACGCCATGTGCTGCTTTATTGTACTGGAATTTTTGAAGAATTAGTAGCTGCTCCAATAATCTAAACATCTACATTAATTTTTAATTTCACCATATAAAGGAGTTTAATAGTTTAAATTTTTTTTTCAGTGAATCCCTTTAGAATTAAGGACACTTTGGTAAAGCAAGAAAGTATGTTCAAAACATCAGTTTAGAAATTCAATAATTAATTTGACACTATTCATTCACTACTATTAAAATGTCAATAAATCATCATCCATAAAAACCTTATTCCAAAAAATTACCTTTACTAAATTATTAGTCTGAAACATAATGACAGAATTATCCTTAATAATTTTTGATAGATTACAAAGAATAAATGTAAAACTCACCTTGGCTATCTGTTTCACCATCTGTAGAATATTTTTTGTAGTCTATATACTAATCACAACTCATCATCAATTTAGAGAGGTAATCTATATCTAGTTACCACTCTGTAAATGGTTTTATGACAGACAATTAGATAATGGTTTTCAATCTCTTTGAGTTCTTAAAAAATACTTATGGGGACAAAACATAATCAAAAATAAATTGAGAGACACCATTGGAACAAAATCAAGAAAGGTAACAACATTTAATCCTTTTGATCTCAATAGCAATGAAAGGTTAATTCTTCCTACCCTGCACTCATATTCTGTTCATCTAGTCAGTAAAAAGAGAATCATCCACAACAGGAAGTCAAACTAAATAGGCATTTATATAAACCTACCCACTGATGATATAAACAAAAGCAAAAAAGTAGATACATTGAGATTGCACTGCAACATTTCAAAATGAATTTTTTCTTGTAGAGGTAATATGATGAGGCATTCATTTACTCATTCTGCAAGACTATCATTTAGACCTCTGGTTGTCTATTTTGCTATCAATGACACCTAGCTACAATTCGGTAAACTGTCAGATTCAAACCAGTCCAACAAGAATTATTGCCCATTCCTTACAAATGTAAGCAGCATTCTTAGTTAACCAGTAACCTATGGTGGACTTACTCTACTCCCTAGTGCAAAAAGGACTGCCATCCAACAAAGAGCAAACTCTTTCCCCACTGCTCCATATTTTTCCGCCAACTGTTCTTACAGTTTTTGTTCTGATCCATCTCTTTTTCAATCCTGCATTGGTTTCTTTGCAAAACTCTGAGTGCCAAGAATCTGAAAAGGATTATGGATGACTGTCTCCACCTAACCTGTGTTTTTCCAATATGCTTTCGATCTCTCTTTAGTCCCTCTGTTTATTTTTTATTTTGTTTACTAATTTATTTATTTATTTATTCATTTTTGCGGTGCTGGGGATTAGAACCCAGGGCCTTCTGCTTGTGAAGCAAGCACTCTACCAAGTGAGGTATATCCCCAGCCCCCTCTGTTTATTTTTAGTTTGAAAAGGTCTCCTTGCATTTAATCAAAGATCTTTCTGGCTTACGTGCACTACTCTATCTACCTCTCCCTAAATATTTAATCTTATTAGAAAATGTAGAAGGAAATTGAGTACATCTCTGCACATGTAAATCTATGAAGAGGTCGGAAGGATGTGTTGAGCAAGAAAAGAATGTTTAAGCTATTAAACGGAGAACTCATTACTAGGAGGAAGACTGAGGAAAGATATTTGGGAGAGAATGACACAAAAATTAGCTTGGACATGTTGAGTTATCTGAAAAGCTTACAGAAGGAGTGACTCAGAATAAGTGACATTTATGTTCATGACCTAGGGTGTTTTCAGCCTGTAATGTTTTTATAATTATTAACACATTTTAATTGTACTAATTAATGGATTTAATGTGGTATTTCCATTCATGCATATATCAAGCTTTGATCATGTCCCCTCCCTTCTCTTACCCTGTCCTTTGCCTTTTCCTCCCTCCTTGAATTCCCTTTCTGGGCCATAAAATTTCCTCTTCTACTATCGGATCATCCTTGGTTGTTTTTATTTTGGTTTTCTTTGGTTTCAGATTTTTTTCCTTGGTTTCCACATATTAGAGAAAACATACAGTATTTATCTTTCTGTATCTGGCTTATTTTGCTTAACTTGATATCTTCCAGTTTCACTCATATTTGTACAAATGGAAGGATTTTTGTTCTTCTTTATGGCTGAAAAATATTCAATTGTATATAAATGCCATGTTTACTTCAGCCATTCATCTAGCAATGAGACATCTAGGCTGATTCCATAACTTGGCTTTTGTGAATAGCAATAAATATGGGTACACACGTATCTCTTTTGTTTGCTGAATTTATTTCCTTTGGATATATAAACCCAGGAGTGGTATAGCTGGGTCACGTGGTAGTTCTAGTTTAAGTTTCTTGAGGACTCTCCATACTGTTTTCCATAATGGTCGAACTAATTTACCTTCCCACCAACAGTAAACAACTGTTCCTTTTTTCCACATTTTCCTCAGCATGTTATTTATTGATTTTTCAATAATAGTCATTCTAACTGGGATAAGATGGAATCTCATTGTAGTTTTGATTTGCCTTTTTCTGATGGCTAAAGATATTGAACATATTTTCATATATTTTTTGGCCTTTGGTACTTACTGTTTGGTGAAGTTTCTATTCAAATAATTTGCTCATTTATTGAGTGGATTATTTGTCTTTTCATCGATAAGTATTTTAGTTCATTACATATCCTGGATGTTAATCCTATGTCAGATGAACACAAAATACTCTAAAATGCCAAAGCATTTCTGAACAGATAGAACAATGTTGAAGTTATCATAACACCTGACTTGAAATCATACTACCAAGCCTGGTACAGGCACAAATACAGACAGATGCATAGACAAATGGAACAGAATAAAGAATCCAGAAATAAATTCACACATTTATAGCCATCTGATTTTCAACAAAAGTGCCAAAAATATACATACAGGATAAAGGACAGACTCTCCTACAAATGTGCTGGAAAAACTGGTTATTCAAATGTAGAAGATTGAAACTGGACCCCGACTTCTCACCCTGTACAAAAATCAACTCAAAATGAATCAAAGACTTTAATATAAGACCTGAATCTTTAAAACTACTAGCAGACAATGTAGGGCAAACACTTCAAGATATTGACACAAGCAAAGATTTCCTGAATATGACTCAACAGCCCAAGAAACAAAAGCAAGTACTGATAAATGGAATTAGATCAAATTAAAAAGCTCCTGCACAGCAAAGGATACTATTAACAGAGTGAAGAGAAAGTTACAGAAAGGAAGAAAATCTTTGCCAGTCACCTATCAGCCTGTAATATTTACACATGTGGGAACAGATTATATGACCAATGTCAGGAGAGAGTGATGAAAAGGAGAAGAGAAGGCCAAGAACAGGGTCTGAGAATATCTGACATTTAATGAGAAGCTAATTCAATAGGCAGAGGAGCAGAAGTACAGCCAAGAAAATGTACCATCACAGAAGCTAGAAGGAGAGGGAGTTTTTAGAAAGAGAGGCCTCTCAATCTTGCTAAAGTAAAGACCAGTAATAGCAAGAACAGAAAACTATTCCCTGAATTCCCTGACGTGGATATTATTGGTAAATTAACCAAAGAAATGACCCTCTCTATTTAAGTTCATGATGATGAGAAAAAGAACTATATCAGTATTCTGTTTTGTGCTCATGTTTTCAACTGGAAAAGGGGGCACATGTTAGATAAATTCATTTCCCATTATAATCATCATGTAAATCATAACTGCAGGGAAAAAGTTTTTAATATTTTTGAATATGTACTGAAAATTCATTTGCTATCACCTGTAAAGAAAAAGATGTGTGCACATCCCAAATAGCAAAATATTCCTTTTTAGGTGAAATTCTTATGTATGCATGCAAGATGTGTACTGAAATGTTCATAGCAAAAGTATTTGAAACGTGGAAAAAAGCAAAATGTCCACAAACATCATTACGTATATTCTATATATACTGCATACATATGCAGTAGGTAAAATCAGTGACTTTCAGCTGCATTCGCCAACATGATCCATAGAGTGAAAAAACAATATAGGAGAAAAAAAAGAAGTCTTGAACAAATATCTCCATTACAAAACTTCCCCAAATAGGAAAACCTAAACAGTCTATATTTGTACACCTAAACACATGCATAGATACACACATGTGTTCATACATATGTGCATATATACATACATACTTTCTTTTTAATTTGTTAAATTTTGAAAATGTGACCTAATAAAATCAGAAATAAGTACGGGAATTAGCAGGGAAGGATAGGGAATAGATAGGAGCTTTGGAAGCAATTCTCAATGTTGCTAATAATATCTTTCACTGTGTGGAGAGTAGATGTATGTCAATTTATTGCTAATCTTTAAAATATTCGTATCATTTTACATATGTACACTATATATATGCTATACACAATATGTATATATGCCTTTATATACTATATTCATTCTATATATACTTACATTCAACAAAATGTAAATTGGGAAATAATGCTAAATGGAGGAAATATATTTTCTACATTTATATTTTCTTCCCTGAAATAATTTAGAATGGTAGAAAACTATCAGCTATGAAACGAACATACCTAATTTTTAATCATATTTCTATCAAAAATAATATTTTTTGGCTTTACTAACCATTTCTTGCAATATTTGTGCCTCAAGCTGCTCTTCTATAACTAATGAAGTCGGATTATATTTTAAAAGTGTATTCCTTCTCAAGATGGTTCTAAACACAACACACAATACAACATATATATTTGTAATACACTATTTACTCATACTATGAATTATGCAGACGCTGTTTTTATTAAGATACAATCCCAGTCACAAACTCTATTACATTCTGCTCACCTAGGATCACCTCGCCTTCAAGAAATATCCCCAAGGATGTCTATTGAAAGACTCCCATCTGGTATTCCTTCTGTTCCTCCCTAAATTTCCATTTAAGTGTAAAAGGTCTCAAAGAGTTTTCATTTTAAAACTAACAAGCAAACCAACAAAACCAAACAATGACACAATTTGAAGGCAATAGCTTAAACTATGAAAAAAAGAATAACATTCAGACAAGTGAATACTAACTTTCTTTTCCATCTTAATAGATTTATTAAAATCAGAGTTCTTCAATATTCCCTTGCAGGTGGTTAGGGAAATAGGGGTAAAGTAAAAAGTAATCTAGTTTATATTAGTTAGGGAATTCTAGTAATATAGATTGTAATTTTAAAACCCTATTTAATTTTGCAGCATAATCTATAACTCAATAGCAAGTAAAATAAAATCAATTTTTGGCTTAAGTGCTTTAGGGCTATTAATTTGGGAGATGGTTTTCTAGTGAAATTTAAGGAGTTAAGGCCAATTTAGCCAAAGTCTAGAAAAAAGAATCCCCAGGTGAATGATCTCACATATGAAAATCATAATTTAAATTTTAAGGAGTCTGAGAATTGGGAAAATAAATGAAGCATGAATTCAGAGAACTTGTAGCATAATCCATGAAAATGAAGTACTTCATAAAGTCATTTGTAAAATGTTACATAACCCAATTTTATTAAAATTTCCTTTATCAGCAACTACACTGGTCCTTCACAGGCAAGAACTTAGCAGTATCTAGTTACACAGCATAAGATGACAAAACTAGTTTCTGATAATTGAGAAACAACTTTCCAAGTACTTCATCATCTTACTGTTTGTCAGAAATGCTACATTTTCTCCATCACATAAGATAGTTTTTTTTCTTAAGAATTCAGTAATCTGACTACATGTATTACTGACAAGTGGCTGTAGAGATTACAGATATAGAACTGGAGGTCTGAAGTTAATACCCTGACTTCCTCAATTCAAAGTCACAGTGCCTTGGGCAAGCCATTTATCCTTCTTGGATCTGCAAAAGAGAGACTCAGAGTTGGAATGAAAATGACTGAGTTGTTGCAGATCTTAGACTGAACAGCTATTGTCCTTGAATACTGTTTTGTATAATGGTTCTTTCCAACATTAACATTTTATTCTACTTTGTGCTAAATAAACATAAAAAACTTTTTTTGAAGTTATTACTATTCCACTGTATTCTACTACGGAAATACATGTTTTGAAATTAATTGTGATGCACGAATATATACTTAAGCTATGAAACATTTGATCCTAGTTCGTGTACCACATAATTTTTGAATAGTGTTAAAAGAATTATTATTTTGGTTTACTAAAATGCACATCATATACTTTATTTTTATATGACTTATTTATAAAACATATTAATGAATATGTAGCCTCCTGGTATTTGAGGCAGTTTAAATTGGTCAACTTGTTAGAATAAGAAAATAAAAGCTTTTTTCTGAATTACCAAGAAATCATGTTCTTCATTATTACTATTGTTGGCTGACTCTACCTGGGATTTGACCCCTTGTCCATCAGTCTTTATCATGAATGTGTGGAAGCATCTATACAACTTAAAGGGACTTTGATTGGAGCTCTCATTTGGAGGGACAGTAACTGAGGATTGAATTCAGGGGCACTCAACCACTGAGCCACATCTCCAGCCCTATTTTGTATTTTATTTAGAGACAGGGTCTCACTGAGCTGCTTAGTGCCTCGCTTTTTGCTAAGGCTGGCTTTGAATTCTCAATCCTCGTGTCTCAGCCTCCTGAGCCACTGGGATTACAGGCATGCATGCACCACTGTACAGGGTCGAGCTCTCATTTTTTAATAAGTATTCCAGAAACATGTTGATTTTTTTAATAGGGGTGGTGCTAGGATCTGTGCTGACTTCATTACAAATATTGACCTATCATATCAAACAAGTTAATAGGTACTTACTCATATTTTACAACCAAGGAAACTGAATCACAGTGAGAACAGGTGACTTGTTCAAGGTCACACAACTGGAAAGTGGTGGAATCAGTATTTGAACAGAGTCAGCACAGCTCCAGCATCTGCTGTACTGTGTAGCCTCACTCTTCTTGGGTGTTGGACTACAAAGTAAAAACCTGGTCTCATATTCAAGGATGTATGGAAATAAGATTATTTTGGGAAATCTTTTTTTTAAATGTTACAAATTTTATAAAGTTCATAAAAACAATTGTACTTATAATAATAGCAGCTTTGAATCACATTCTCTTTGAATAATCCTCTTCTAAGCTCTTTATTTCAGTAGCTATTTGAAAAAGGTAATATTACTATTTCCATTTCACAAATGAGAGAATTGGGGGACATTCAAGCTAAATGATCTGACTTTACACAGTTACTGAGTGGCAAGGCCAAAAGTCCAACTCACACTTTTAAAATTTACTATACTATATTGCTTTACTACAAGTAACTAGTTCAGATAACTTTTACCAAACCACATGGTTCTTGTCTGTTTCAAACAAAAAATTTTAAAAAATTTAAAATCTAACTAAATAGAAAAATCCTGGCATAATGTTTCTTTGTATTTTACTATTTTATGGAATCTGCTTACGTCAATTCATATTCTTAAAATAAATCTTAGTCCTTTTGTGTATAGTTTTAAAATGAGATAAGAACAGACAAAAACAGAGCAAAAATTCATTTACTTATTTATGCAACAAATCTATCTATTCATCTAGAGTACTGTGTAGCAGGAATTGTTCTGTGTTGGAGATTGATTGATGAGTAATAAAATAGGGCTCCATTTTCCTCTACAAATGAAAATATTCTTCACCTTCTTGAAGTCAGTGCTTTCCTTTATTTATTATTATTATTATCATCATCATCATCATCATCATTATTTTGGAGGTTTCCTTGTGTTTTAAGGCTGGTCTTATACCCTGGGCTCAGGTGATCCTCCTTCCTCAGCCTCCTGAGTAGCTGGGACTAGAGGTGCATACCACCAAGCCCAGCAGGTGTTTTCTTAAAGCTGATGTACTGGGTGGAGTCAAGGGTAACAGCCAGGCTTTTATTCTGGACTGATTAAGCAGCTGAGAAAATCGACCCTGAGATGGAAAATACAGGAAAGGACAGGTCAATGGGAAAAGATAATAAATTTACTTTTCTAAAATAGATTAATTTTACTGTGTATATTTGAGATTGTAAACATAGTAAATTCACTTTTGTACCTAACTGAAGTGCCTAACTAAATTACCTGTAGAAATGTTAAGTTGAAATTTTCATCAGAGAGAGGGTGAAGCCCAGAGGTGGGGTCTGAAGGGTTAACTTGGAAGAAATGAGAGAGGATGTGATTACCCAGGGAGTACACAGAATTTTAAAACCACCTTTCAGGGGGAAAAAGGAAAGAAAGAAGACATTAACCAAAACAACAGTTCAGGATCACCCCATTTGTTGTTGATGTTGTTGGCATTCTCTTCATGTCTTCACAGGGCTGTCTGATGAGTTTCTAAGATATCACTGACTTATTTCAAATTTTCCAGCCTCCTTTCTTGCTGATTTGCAAATACTAACTTCCAGCTCTCCACTTACCTGGGATTGGAATTCTTCCACGGGTTTGTAGTTCCCTGTGGTTGTTGCCAGCCCTCTTTTTCACTCTGTTCTTGGTTGTGGTCCTGCCTCTGCCAGAAGAGGATTTCTAACCTGCACCCTGCAGGCACCTGTTTTCCTATGCTCAGATTCCTTAGGGAAGCTTTCCCTGAAGACTAAGTCAACTTGCCTCAACAGGGTGCCATAGCAACCTGCATTTATATCAGTTCTGGCACATATCTTGTTTTTACTGCACTTGTCACCTTGTCTTCTTTCACGGTGGCACATACTTTAGGAAGTAATGGACTTTTCTTGTTTATTTTGTATTTTATTCTTAATTCTAGGCTCCGAAAGTATCACTGTTCTGAGAGTCCCAAAATATCACTTCCGTTGCTTTCATAGTGCTGTCTGGGTTAGCCAATATTAAAGGGGAAAAAAAATTGCAGACTATATACTAATTGTTCTGCCATTTGTATGGCACATCCTGAGTACAAGGATGTCAAAATTGCAGGTTTTAACTTTCCTATGAACGCCCACAGGCAGCTAGTTCTTACACATTGTCCGACCCCTGCAAGGCGGGGTAGCCTGCCTATGCTAGAGAAGCTTGCCTAAGCTGGTAAGAGACTGGGACATGGCCTGCCTCACAGTGATGTTGCAATGAATGGATGCTTCCTCTCTCTCCTTCCTAAGGACTCTCTTCTCTGCTGTCACTACTTCAGGCTCCAGAGAGGTGGGTCACACACATTTTGCCATTTCTAATTGCTTTTGCAATATTTATGGCCTAGCACTGACATCCCTCCTCTTGGTCTCCCCCCATGTTCCTTCTGTAATTCGCTTGCTACCAACTCTTCTTATCTTTGCTAGTAGTGTTCCTTATTATTGTATAGGTTATTATGAGTTATTATAGCTACTATCAATTGAAAGGAATGTTGTCTTCTGTACCCTTTTTTTCTTTTCATTTCCTTAAGTTTCAGTTGCTTCCTGACTTCACCATTATATTTACTTTTATTTCTGAATGGTTAAATTTATGTCTGAAATCAAGTAAATCAATAATCAAATACTAAAAATAACAAAAGCTTATAAAGATCATAAAATACTTTTAAAAATAGACATCTTTTATTTATTGTATAATTTTCTGAAGTTTAAAGGCAGCAAAACTTTCCTCAGTACAAATTCCAAGAGCTGCTTAATTTGAGCTAATTAGGTTAAAATTTCTAGTAATCAGCTATACTTTGAAGGTAAAGAAATTTTTTTTAATTTAATTTTTTGATTCATTGAACACAAATGGAGTACAGCAATTGTTTTTCTGGTTGTACACAAAGTAGAGTCACCCCATCTGTGCATTCATACATTTACACAGGGCAATGATGTCTGTCACACATACTGCTATTATTCTTACCCCCCAACCTCAACCCCACCCCTCCCTTCCCTCTATGCTCTCTATAAAAACGATGGTTAGATGCCACGAAGTAGGTGGCAATGGCTTAACCGTATGCGTGTTGTTAGGCCTGAGAGCTTCTTCCATCCTTGTCAAGGGGAGTGCTAATCTTCCCCACTTTCATACAACACAAGAAATATTAAAATATGTAAATTCAACCTGAGAACAGATGTATTACCTATTGAGGGAAGAGAAAAGAAAGCAAATTAATTTTGTTTTAATTGTCTAGAATACCAAATTTATCATCCTCTCATGTTTCAACAGGAATTGTTTTGGCAAAAATGATCAAATATATGTATATATATTTTTTCAAGCATACTGTAATTATAGCATTATTAAATTTTAAATTTATGTAATGAGAAACTCTTACAAAATTTTGATAGATTAAATAAGGCCCCTAAGGAAACTGATGCATTAGAATAGTTTCATAATGATAAACCAACTTATGGCTCTGTTCATGTAAGAATCAGAGTAAGATGTTATTTCATGTAATATATAGTTTATTAGAGAGGATTGTGTATTTTTCCACTTACCATTTACCCAACACCTCCATCTCTAACAGAAACTATCCGTATTTGTTCTTTTTTCATTTTTTTAATGTTAAAGCAAGTACAATTTCCTCAATACAAATTCCAAAAGCTACTTACTATGGATTAGATTGATTTTTCTAATAACCAGATATATTTTGAAGATAAGAAACATGTCACTTCAACCTGAGAATACATTTATTTGCTATTGAGGGAAGAGAATGGGAACTAAATTAAGTTTTTAATTGCTTAGCATACCACATTAACTATGAAATGTTATCAAAAGTTTGTTGTACTCCTCAGTAAATATTCTAAGTGATACTTAATTTGGACTAATTAGATTGATTTTTCTAATAATCAGATACACTTGGAAGGTAAAGAATCTTAAAACATCTTATTTGAATCTTATTTGAACTGGAGAATGTTCATGTTTGATTACTATGATATGAAATCATATGATATTAAACATCAGAAATTTAGTTTTATATTTTTAGATAGTATCATAAAGAAATATTTTAACTTCTTGGCTATGAAATTTTGATGGAGTATATAGATGTACTGCCTTAATTGATCTCATCAGCATGCCAATTATATTCAGATAATCAGTGACTTATACTTCTCAAAGTGGAGAACTCTTCAATAATAGGAAAAATTATTTAAGCTCTTCTTATAGTCAAATAGCTATTATGACTATAGAAGATGTAATCTATATTAAATTATTGCAGGATTCTATCTAGAACTGTTGTTCCTATATTCACATTTAGTGATTTTTAGAACAAATTTTGTTAGCAATGTGAATTGTTTATCTTATCTGTTCTCATTCCTGCTTATTATTTGAAGGCTATCAGTTGATTTTGAAGATGTTGAAGTTGAAGCCTTCATGAGAAAATAAAAGTTCCCACTCCAACAAATAAATTCCTGATTACTTATTTAATACTATTAGGTAACATCACTTTCTTTTTGGAGTTTTTTTTTTTTTTCAATAGTCACTTTAAGTCAAACAATGTTCAAAAAATCTCACATTTCTGAAATAAAAATGACTCTGAAAAGAACTATCTAAATAGTCTTAGATTAAGAGATATGAAATTAAACTTATTCCAAGTTCAGCAAAGCAAAGACACTTCTGAGAAATGTTTGGAATAACATATTAAAAGCATTGACTGTTCCTAAATGTCATCTCCTGGTGTGAGTTTATTTTACATTTAAGAAAAGAGTTGCCATTGAATTAAGAGGGTGAAGGAAAAATTAAAAACTCTGACACTCAAAATAGTGATTAGTTCAGTTATATGAATATAATGTGTCCAAAGTTATAAGCAACTTTTAAGAAAAAAGATATGCATTTCTTAAAACAATACTGTTGTGATCACATTTTCCTCAATCCCAAGAAAAGTTTTATTTATGATATATTTGTGAGAATTTGCTTTCAGGTGTTGTTGTTTTGTTATAATGGAGTAACTATAACTCATCAAAAATGAGTTTGCGCATAGGCTAAAATTTTAATGCTATTTTTTAAATTACACACATGTATATATACATACGTATGTAAATATATAATGGATTACATATATCTCAATTGTGCAAACTGAGTTACATTTTCAATCCTTCCCTGTCCCCCCAGGGAGATTCCATCTTTCCCTTATCTGTATTCTGATAACATCATTAACACATACCAGTTAGTACTAGTCACTACTTTGAACTGACTAATGCTTTGTAGTTAGGTCTCTTCATGCCTGTGGTCTCTGCTGGATGGGAAGGTCCTTCAGAACACTCACAGAATTTTATTTGCATTTTTGTCCCCAGGGTTTTGAACAGGGTCTGACACATATTATATTTTCAGATTAAATCAAAAGGAAGATTTTTTTTTCAGATCATTTTCTTTCTTAATGCAATGGTGCAATAGAATATATAGTATCATATTCACATGTTGGGTGCATTTTTGTGTCCAAAAACCTTACAGTGTATTTATTTTCACCTGAGATTGATTTTTCCTGAGTTATTCCTATGTTTTTCAAGGAAGAACACTTCTGAGTCTCTTTGCTGCAAAGGCCTGTATCAACTAAGCCTTCTTCCATCTGTTGTACATCTGAGAGCCCACAGGTATAGAAGTAGGATAACATATATGCATTGAAAACTAAGTCCCTTAAAATCTGCCCTTCTTTAAGAAATTGTTACTTTGTCATTCACTAACATAGCTAGTACATTTTTTGCAGTAATAGAAATACTGTTTGTCTATCTGACATTCAGAAAGCCCTTTGCATATGGAAATAGATCTGAATTTTTTTTTACTATGTTGTATATATTTTGTAATAAAACAAGTTAACTAGGGAAAGAAACAAATTTTCCATCCAACGTTTTGTATTTAGGTTTCCAAAACTGGCACTATTATTGTATAGCAGTAGTATTTGTAAAAAATCTAAACGGACAAAAAAAAATGTATTCACAGATAAAGAAGATAAAAGTAATACCTCTTCTCATATGTTACCTCCAGGTTAGGAATAGCACTGAATTACAGTGCACCAGGAAGATCTGGCACAAGATGAAGGTCAAGACAGCAGGGCATCACACATCACACAAGAAGTCCTGGAATTTCAGCTAATGTAGAGAGACTCCAGTACTAGCTGGTACTTCCATCTCTGGTTTAGGAGTGTTGTTTTCCCTTTCAAACATCCCAACGTGAGGTTAGAGTGTAAGAAAAAATATAAAATGATACAATTTTACAGAATGGTAAGGTGGTTGTGAAAGACAAACTTATGATTGATTTTCTCTTATGGGTAGTTTCCTCATTGATAGCTTTGGTATGATACCTTCTCACTTTAATTGTGAAAATTAAAGTTCCACCTGAAACAAAGTAAATGTGCTCACATAATTAATGTCCTGAATAATCCTTTTTAAAATGATAAAGATCTTTGACCCATATTCAGAGGATGGCCTAAATTTTGAAGAGAAGTAAAACTTTTCTTGGAAAATTAGTGGATCTATAAAGAATTACTAAAAAAAAAATTTGGCAAATTGGATTGGTATAAACAAAATAGATGTGACTTACTTCATATGGTAGTATAAGGTAGAATGTGAAATATGTGGACTGAATGTGTCACATGTATGTGTCCATGATTTCATCTGTTGAAGCTCTACCTCCAATTCAACTGTATTTGGAGACAGGTCCTGAGAGCAGGTAATAAAGATCAGGTGAAGGAGTAAAGGGGGGCCCTTCACCTTGTGTGGTTCTTATTATAAGAGAGTTATGCAACTGATACCACCCGTTATTGATGATGAGTTCTGCTTCCTCAAATGTTGAAGTTTGAACATTAGAGAAGCACTCCAAGGCAAGCATATAGAGCAAGTTTTATTTAAAGGTAGTAACACAGTCTTCTCCCAAGAGGGAGAAGGGGGCCATGGCTGGTATTCCGGTATCCCAAGAAGTGAGAACCCCTGCATCTTTTATATACTAAAGTTTCCTTTGTTCTGCTGCTTTCATCCCCCTTATCCCTCTCCCTTCCAGCCTAAGTGACTAGGCCCAGGTGATGCTGGTGGGATGGCCAAAAGGTGAGAAGCAGGTGGGCAGGGGGAAGGGCCAAATGGAGTGATCTAGGCAGGCAGCAGCCCAGTGGGCGTTAATTAGCAATTTCCTGTCTGCAGTCCTTTGAGAGGGGTTGTATAGGCAGGTAATCTTGGTGATCAAAGGGTTCTGGAGACTCTGACAGTCCAGTCTCCCTGGGGCGATCTCCAACTTCCAGGATCCAAACTGTTCTCCGTTTCCTTGATTCCACTAGATCACCTATCTGTCCTAATTGCCTATCTTCAATTCTGTCTTCACAACCTCCCCTCTACCATGTGAGTACATAACGAGGAAGAGGTAGTTGGCAGGTCAGGGAGAG
Organism: Glaucomys volans; assembly: GCA_020662805.1. Classification (NCBI taxonomy): domain Eukaryota; kingdom Metazoa; phylum Chordata; class Mammalia; order Rodentia; family Sciuridae; genus Glaucomys; species Glaucomys volans. The sequence continues at coordinate 489,078 of JAJEJO010002932.1, read as the reverse complement.
AGCTCCCAATAGAAACTGAACAGACCAGGATCTTGATCATGAAATTCCTGGCTCCCAGAACTGTGAGAAAAATTAATTTTTTTTTTTCTGTTTAAGCCACTTAGTCTATAGTATTGTGTTAATGCTGAGATAACTAAGATAAGGACTAATGGTATAGTCATAGGAAGACAGATTTATGTGCAAGCTAGAAATACTTTCTAGAGTCTAAGAATAAATATAATACTACTTCAAGCAGTATCAAAATTTCCATAACTGGAAAAATTCGAGCATAGCCCTGCAAATAACTTTTCTGGAGGTTAATCAAAATATCAGAAGAGTATTTGTATTAAGTTGATGGATCCCAAACATTGGTTAAGAGACAAATTCCAATTTTCATCATTCCTAAATAAATTAACAATTTTCCTTTCAAATTTTGAAATTTATTTTAAAATAAAATATTTTCTTAATGTTATATTATCTTTTTGACAAATATTTTTTATTTGAAATCATAATGCACTGTATATAGAAATTAATTCTCTGAAAAGAAAAAATGAGTTGACAACTCAGCAGAAGTATTCTTAAAGTTTTTGAAATTTTAATTGTATATCATATCAAATTGTATATCAATTTAATTGTATATCTGGAAGTCTAAGAAAAATGTGGTGGGGCAGGGGGATACTAGAGATGTAGATCAGTGGTCAGGTGCTTGCCCAGCATGCTCATGGCCCTGGGTTCAATCCTCAGCACCACAAAATGAAAAAAAAAAGAAAAAAAAAAAACCAAACAAAAAAAAAAAAAAAAAATGAAGAAGCAGAACAAAGCTAAAGGATTATTTTTATTTAATAATAATAATAACTTAACAACCACTCCCAAGTTTTGAATTTCCATTCCTATATTCACCTATATTGGAAAGATAGGCTATTATATAAAAAAGAAAAGCATACCTAAATTATTCTTTGATGGCAAAATCTTGGATGTGCTATAGTGACATGGCTACTGATTGCAATAACCATCCAGTTAGTTCAGAGTTTATTCCTCTTTTGATTTGACATATGATGTTGTGATCTCTATTGTTGCTTTGCCTACACTGAGCCATGAATTTCTTCAAATTCTTGCCTTGCTTTGATACTATCTCAACTCAGCATGACCCCAGATTACAGTTCTCTGCATGTATATATTCTGTATGTCATACACCCCTCCCTTTTTTTTTTTTTTGTTTTGGCAAATTGAACCCAGGAGCACTTAACCACTGAGTCATATTCCTACCCCTTTTCCTAGCCCTTTTAAATTTTTTGTTTGCTTTGAGATAAGGTCTCACTAAGTTACTTAGAGCCTTGTTAAATTGTTGAGACTGGCTTTGAACTTGTGATACTCCTCCTAAGCCTCCTAAGCTATGTGGTTTTTGGAATAGAACCTGGAAAGTGAATCAGCCAAGTTCTAATGTAACATATTGCAATCCTCACACATGGGGAATATGGACATGGTATGAAAATTCTTCATCCTGAGATCTGAGAAGAGTTATTGTGAGAGTGGGGATTGAATAACTCTCTCCTAGAAGACCTGACTTGAAGTCACTCAGGTCACATTCCCTGACAAAGAATTTGCATCCATAATACTTGTAGGAATGAGAGTACTTCTTCCATGATTTATTATAATGCCTATTTTTATGATGTAATTGAACACCATATTGTTGACTATAGTTTACCAAACTTCCAAGCAGGTTAAATCAGCCATGCAGAGCTCTTGAAGCATCACACCTGCCTGGCACTCTCTGGTGAAAGAAACATTGAGATAGTATTGTGAAAATCTCTACTAAACACAAATATGGATGTACAAGTGCCCATTTCAAATATAGATTGACATAGGAACATGGAACAGAAACCACCTGGATAAATCAAACCTATCTAGCTTTTGTAAATGATACAGAAATAATTCAGTTTAGGCAGGACAGTCGTTAAGGAGATCAACATCATTATCCAGCAACAGAGGAGACCTATCCATTATGGTCACTAACAGCCCTGTGGGTCCCAGCACTGATTCTTCAGTGGTACCTTTATATACATGAAATTGAGACTACAGAACACATCGTTGCTTGAATAATTGATGAAAATACTCCCTCTTACATTTGCATTACATCCCGTTATTTGTGTACCGTCTAGGATTGCTTTCATCTCACTGGGGCAAAGCTGACTAGTTGAAATAGGGCCTAAGTAGCCCTCAAGGCCTAAAATATTTACTCTCTGCCCTTTTATGGAAAAAGTTTGCTGTCCTTAATATTATGTAACTAACACCAGAATAGTTAGGTCTGAACCATGTTACTTCCATCTCCAACAAGCTTCCCAAATTTGGTTCAAATACTTCCCTTTATGGAGAAGTAGACAAAAGGTAAGTTAGTGAGGTGCGGCTGACATTTTAGGAACATCCTACACATTTCTGCCAGAGGCTTGAAGAAATATTTCAAAAAAAGTAGCAAGGAAGGAAAGATGATTTTTTTGTGCCCCTTTCAAATGAGAACTAAAAATGTCACTTGTTCTATATCCCCTTAATTTATTTGGCAATTGAAATTTAAATGTGATCTATTTAAACTGGAAACAAAAGCTCACCCATATGCGCAGTTTTGGGTTTGTTTTGTTTCCCTCTGCTTTATTCAGTATATACGATGTTTCTTGAAAGCGGAGGAAAAAAAAAAACAATCATTGACAATTTGTGTACATAATTCTTTCATAAAAAAACACATGTCCAGAGTCTGAATTCTAATTATTTTCAGTCCCTCTTTAAATGTTTTTTTTTCCAGTACATATTTCAATTATTTTGTTTTGATTCAAGGGATTTAATGTCACCCAGATATTAATTGGCCAAAGAGAACCATTGAATAAATGCAAATTGATTCTGCCCCCAGAAATAGATGTTGACTAATTCAAGTTTAATGAGCCTCAAAATAGCATTTTAAGTACATTTTTATTTTTTATAGACTTTAATCATATCTGTCTTTAGGGCTTGGATTTAGAAACACTAAAGTACTTTTCTAGGCTAATTAAGCTTGCTCACCTGACAGGTTTTCCACAGCTCAACTGACTCTGCTCAGGGCAGCAGTAGCATATTTACAATAGAAAAGGAAAAAAGAGATTATGTTGAAACGGATTTTGACAATATGGAGACAATCCCATCCTCAAAAATCACTCTTCCTAACAACTTTTCACATTGCTTCAAAATTGTGTGTATTTGGCGAACACTGGATAATTGTATCATCTCTGCATTGGAACCTGAAGCCTGTGCAGATATATTTCTTTTCTAATCAAGTCAACCTTTGTCACATATGAAGATGTACGAAGACTGATATTAAAATAACCAAGAACATGTCAAATCGGAGGTGTGCTATTAATCTCATATTCAGAATATTCATTTTGATTATTTGAATTCTGATTTAAATATTCCAAAATATAATTATTCCACACTTAATTAAACACATTCTCCTACTGTATAAGCTCCTTCAGGGGGAAAAGGCTAAGTAATTTTGGAAGCTCTGCCAATTCTTATGGGACAGCAGTGTGACATTTAATTTTCTAAAGAAGTAAATTGCGAGAGTAAATAGCATCCAAATGGCAAGCCAGCAAGTGGGATAGAATGCAGCAAAAACAGTAATTCCAAGCCCTCACATAGAGCTTTTTCTATGGTTTAGAGAAGATTCTTTAAATAAAATGTTGCAATGTTGGACTTGGGATTAGACTTCACTTTACTCTTCTAGGAAGGCTACCTTTTACTTCTGTTACAGCTTTTGCAGAAAGGAGGAACTTATAGGTACCGGGCAGGATGAGACAACACACATCAAATGATTCTCAGAGTACCAGACACCTTTTCCTGAGCCAGAAACCTTCCAGAACTTTTCTCAGAGCTCCTGTAAACTCATCTCCAGGGTTCCTCTCAGTGGCTCTTGCCACTTCCTAATTACATGAATGTTGTTTGTTAACTCTCCTAGGGAGTGCTCTCCTGATTCATCTTTATATCCCCTTAATATCTTCTGTCCTGTGCAGACTAGCCGCTCAGTAAATATTTGAATTAAAGTTTGAGTTGATTAATGTATGCCTGAAACAATGTTAGATTCTCCCAGGAAATAAACTACTCAGGAAAGCGATTTCAGACTTATTTAGAAGCTTTAGAAACTCTGTTGGGGACTTATATTGGATCAGATAATCTGGGCTCCAGTGAATATTAGAGTAATGCTTACAGAGAACAACTGATGAACACAAGCAACTGTGTAATGATTTTCTCATATATCTGATGGTAATACTTGCATGAAAACATGTATGTGAATGAACTGTGTGAAACTATTCTGATTTTTTTAAGTATGCTATCAATTCCTACAAGAACTCTATCAGGTAGATAATTTGTTATCCCCGTTTTACTAAAAAGAAAACAGGAATCTGAATTCTTCACTCCACGCAGTGAAGAAGTAGAGTTACAACGTAAATGGGGGCATGCTCTTATTTTATTTATGCAAACTGCCTCTGTGTTTCCCCATGTGTAATACACCCAGGATCTGGGGATTATGAGATTCATAAGTATCCTGGGGACTAGTTAATATTTTCTTTGTTTAAATTTGTGTATTTATTTCAGGGTGGATTAATACAGCTTGCAAGTGAAGCTTGTGACTTCATGAGTATTTTTGTTTAAGACAAGTTTGGATAGTGGTGTCAGTCCCGAGTTGTTTTAAAAAACATAAAGCACATATGAACATAGGAGGTATTGAGCTGTAGCAACTATTATAAGGAGCTTGTGAATGACTAAAGATTAAAAAATCACATTAAGGAATGTCCTGGATAAGTGTTTCCTTCCTACATTTCTTTTTTGTTTTCTTTTTTTTTTTAACTTTTTATACCTTTATTTTTATTTATTCATTGTTATGTGGTGCTGAGGATTGAACCCAGTGCCTCACACATGCTAGGCAAGCGCTCTACCACTGAACCACAACCCCAGCCTCTGCTTCCTACATTTCGACTCACAAGTAAGATATTTGTTCCTTCCCCGATATATTAACTACTCAAATAACCAAATGATTTGACAATTACATATATTGACAGTTATCATATTATACATATATAGTATTATTTATTTAATTACACATATGTATTCATATATGTGAATATTTTAATGGAATTTCATGATTAAATGGAAGAATATTTAAAGACAGATTACACAAAATTTCCTAAAGAAAATTCCAAACTCTCCTACAGAATATATACAGACAATGTCTACAGGGAAACTTGAAAATATCCATTTTCTATTATATCTCAAATTGAGAAAAAACAGAAGTTACATGAGAAAATTATGGTTATTTTTCCAGTTGCTTAAATCATTCATCTTAGACTGTAAAAGCTGAAAGAAAACACCTAGTTTAAAGCTCCCTTTTTAATGATGAAAAGACGAAATGTGAAGTTAAGCTTCTGTCTCTACTTTCACTTGTCCACCTACAGAATCAATACATAGCATTTAGATTAGAACATATATGCCCTGTGTAAATGTTAAAAGTTCAAATTCAAAAAGAAATGACAAATGGTGATGGTGCTTGTGGTTGTGATTTTTTTTAGCTTTGCTGAACTAGTTGCAATGTGACTTATTGATGCAGCCACATCAATGTTCATAGCTGCTCAATTCACAATAGCTAGATTATGGAATCAACCTAGATGCCCTTCAGTAGATGAATGGATAAAGAAACTGTGGTATATATACACAATGGAATATTACTCAGCCATAAAGAAGAATAAAATTATGGTATTTGTAGGTAAATGGATGATGTTGGAAACTCTTATGCTAAGTGAGATCAGCCAATCCCAAAAATCCAAAAGCCGAATGGTCTCTCTGATATATGAATGATGATGCATAATGTGGGGGGGAAAGATGGCAAGAATGGAGGAAAGATAGCTAGCATAGAGGGAAGGGAGGGGTGGGGGTGGGTGGGGGGTAAAATTAATAACAGAATGTGTGACAGATACCATTGCCCTGTGTATATGCATGAATGCACAGATGGTGTGACTCTACTTTGTGTACAACCAGTGAAACAATAGCTGTACTCCATTTGTGTTCAATGAATCAATAAGTAAATAAAAAAAAATAAAAAAAAATAAAAAGCAAATATCTAACAAAAAAATAAAATAAAATAAGGGTCTCTGTTTACATGAAATTGGGATTTAATTTGTATTTTCCAGGAAAGAGTATGCAATTGTTTATATCTAACATGCACTGAAACTATTTGCTTTATCCCTGGCAGAGTTTGCTCAAATAAATCAGGGAATTTTTAGCCATATAATTAGTACTCAGCTTTTGCTTCTAAAAAGAGTAAACAATCTGTATAAGTTGAAGTGTATTATTTTGATTGAGACTAGTGGTGTTTTGGTTGATACATGATATTTGTATATATTTATGGGATAAGTTACAGTATAATAATTTGATACATTTTACAATGCATTTTCAAGTCAGCATAGTAAGCATTTCATCTCCTTCAACATTTGTCATTTTGTTTAGAATATTCATACTCTTTCTTTTCTTTTGAAATATGTCATAAGTTGTATACTATACCTACCCCTTTCTTCTGTACAACACTAATTCTCGCCATCTTACCTACATTACCTACACTGACATTACCTACACTGATGTCTTGAAGAATTTACCCTATGTTTTCATCCATTAGTTGTGTAGGTTCCAGTCTTACATCTAGGTCATTGATTCATTTGAGTTGACCTTTGTATATGATGAGAGAAAAAGGTGATTTGGTACCTAATATCTGACCTCTCTCTACTTCATTCCCCCTATTTTTCCATTTACTACTGACCACTAGTCTACTCTTTTCTATAAGATAAACTTTTCAAGCTTCCACAAATGGCAATATGCAATACATGCCTGTGTATGGCTTATTTCACTTAACAGTACTATCCATGTTGCTGCAAATGACAGGATTTCATTCTTTTATAGCTGAATAGCATTCTGTTGTGTATGCCTACATTTTCTTAATCAATCCATTGATCAACAGACACCTTCATTGATTCCCTACCATGTTTATTGTAAACAGTGCCAAAATAAAAATGGTAGGGCAAGTTTCTCTTTGACATAGTTTAATTTCCTTTGGATATATGCCCAGTAATGGAATGACCAGATAGCCAAAGCAATCCTCAGCAGAAAGAACAAAGCTTAAAGTATTATAGTACTGGACTTCAAACATACTACAAAGTTGTAGTAATCAAAACAGCATGGTAATGACGTAAAAATCAGCACATAGACCAATGGAATGAAATAGATAACATAGAAGTTAATCCATGTACTTATAGCCAACAGTTTTTTGACAAAGATTCTAAGAACATACATGGGAGAAAGGATAGTTCCTTCAATAAATGGTGGTAAGAAATCTGAAATACTCATTCATACTCAAAAAAAAAAATGAAACTAGATCCCTATCTCTTACCATATACAAAAGTTAATTCAAATGGGTCAGACCTAAATTAAAACTTAAAATTATTAAACTATTAAAAGAAAGCCTAGGGGAAACATTTCAAGGTATTCGTATAGGCAAACAACTTTCAGATAAGTGTGCATGTTTTTAAAGCTGTTTCAAATGATTTTTTGCTGTCACCAACAGTAGCAGTGTTCAGGCAAGCCTTTGCTGTCTTATTGCTATAGTTAGTCTCTGGTGCCTCAAAGTGCCAGTTGTTTTTCTCTGTATTTACAAATTCACTTGTAATAAATTACGTTTTCTGCACCGGAGGGACTTTGATAGCCTCAGCACAGATGTTCCCTCATCCCATCAGGCTACAAAAGCTAGACTAGGCAACGATGAAGCACTGGGAAGGGTCAACTTTTTGGCGGCCAGTCCTGGGTACCCTCAATCTTCTGCTGGCCTTTATTCTCAGTGGTGTGTCCTCAAATTCAATATCCCTGCCTTTTCACTAGCATCTTGCTTTCAATTCATGATCTTAGGAAAGCACTGGATCAAAGTAATTATAGCATGTTGTTAAATGTTTGATGATTTAATATGCTTCCTCTCCTGGGATATTTAGACTTTAATGAGTTAAGAGCCTTTATCCAAAAGGATAAATTCCAGAGGGTAAGATTTCTGGCATCAAGAAATCAAAAGGGAGAGGTGTTTATTTGCTTTTGAGATTTTCTTAATGCCCTTGAATTTGCACCAGGTCTGTTTAAACCAAGTGACAGGAAGATCCTTTAAATTGCCTCGAATTGCCACTTATACACAGGATTTCCTAAAGTTTAATGTAGAAGATGCACAGGTAATGATGGAGAAAGAAAATTTTAAAAGCCAAAACATTTCAAATGGTGTGAAGTTCACAAGATTGTCACAGGGCTTAAATGAAGTATGATGTTCAAGTTCTAGTGCTTTCAGACTCAAAGCCATAAGGTTTTACAATTCCAATTTAGTTTCTCAGTCTGCTGCTCAAACAGACTTGTATATACCACTAATACAATATTATATATGTTGATAGCAAAGATATACGCCAAGGAAAAAGCAGGGAGCAGAACAGATTGAGTCCCTAACATCATGAGGCACCTAGTCAAGTTATATTACATTTGTTTGCATATTTATTCTGTATGCTGGAAACCAATTCAGGGCAGGTTTCCATTTTGCTCAGCCATCTATGTATAGCAAACAGCATAGTTTCCATTGAGTCTAAGACTCTTGACAAAGAGTTTCTGAATGAATAATAAAGAAGAACCTGGATAAAAACCTTCAGAATGACCTATATAATTAGTAAATTAACAATTTTGTTGGAGGAAGTTGGATATGGAAATAAGCTTGAAAGGGAGAGAATTAATAAAATTAATGGTAAAATTATATTTCCCTGAAGGAAAAGCAATTAGTCTTGTTAAAATAGTTGTTATTGTGATCCTTTTTCTTCCATACAACTTAACTTAAAAGTGATCAAGCAAATATGTTGGTGTTAATTTTGTTTTTCCATCCCATTTTAAGTTGTTAAATCTCCTTTTCAGTCAGTAACACTTCATGACTTAAAGACTTAATGTGTGCAAACACTGGGTAAGATGAAAAGTCAGGGTTCCATTTGAGTTAACACTGGTGGTTTCCATGAGGGTTGCTCTGTGGAAAGAGAAACAACATTGGAGAGCAATAAAGACAGTGAAGAGAACAGGCTCCCCAGTGGACTTGTGGCAATGATACTAGCAAACATGAATTCAGCTTCTTCACTTATTACAACCCCACAATCAGGGGGGACCAGTACTCTCGTATCCTTTAATTTACAGATAAAGAATCAAATGTACTGGTAGGCTTAACAACTTTGTCTAGGGTAAGGGAGAAAGCAGAGGTACCGTAATTAACATCCGGCTGTAATCATCGTGATGGTTGCTCAAAAAGCAAGCAAGATCAGAAAACATTAGTGTAAGATGGACAATATTAAAGGATTTGACATGCAAATAGGGATGATCCAGTAGATGAAATATGTTATCTTTTTGGAAATATTTGTTGCCATTTTCAGAAGGAAACAATTAGGATATTTTCCCTGCAGAAATCCTTAATCATTTGATGAACTATTGATGGAACTGCTATTCCTGTTTCAAATGACTATAGAACATGAAACAGGTATTAATCTTTGTATATTTAGATCCTTTGAATTTAATAGAGATTATTCTTCCTTCAGGTCTCTTTATAAAAGCTGATGATGGTGATCCTGGATAAATAGAAGCTATTAGTAGTTATAGTTTTAACCATAGTTTTAGTATATCTATGAATATACAAATATAATGCAGGTTCTTTAGATAGAGATAAATCAGAAAATGTGTGATATAAATGTGAATACTATTTGGTTCAACCTACCTCTGTCAGAATCATTCTTTGCATTTAAATATACAGAATGATTGAGAATAAAACTTGCATAGACCGAAATAAAGCTAAAAAAATCACAAAATATTCTGCTCAGTTTTGTTCTCCATTTGTTTTCTTAAAATTCTTGTAGCATTACACCACTTGATAAACTTTGACTTAATTTGTTACTGTGTGGAAGACTTTGAGTTTACTGAATTTCAATGAATTTTATTATACATAGCATACAGACAAATGGAGCACTTGAGGATATAAATCTTTTCTTAGAATAATTTGAGAGCTTTATACTGAATTGTTTGAATTTAAAAAATATTCATCCTTTCCACTGTTTCCTATCACCTCTAAGACAAATAGTGAGACTCCGGAGGGAGGTAGTATATGAAGGCTTATAATAGGTCAGAGCAGAGTGTGGTTGAGATCGGCCTGCCATGATCAAATCCTTGAACATGACTTTCTCTTCATACTGCTAAACCTATGAAAATCATTTGCATCAGCTGGACAGTGGGTAAGAAGGAATTACTGTTCATTTTGGAATATTGAGGAATGTTAGTGAATTATTTCATGAATTCTTTTTTTTTTTTTTTTTTTTTTTTTGTACCAGGATTTGATCCCAGGAATTGAACTCACTTTACCACTAAGCCACATTCTCAGTCATATTTTGTTTTTGATTCCAAGAAAGGGCTTTGCTAAGTTACTTAAGGCCTTGCTAAATTGCTGAGGCTGGCATCCAACTTGTGATGCTCCTGCCTCAGCCTTCCCAGTTGCTGGGATTACAGGCATGTGCCACCATGCCCAGATGATTTCATGAATTTTAAAGTTTGAAACTTGATAAAAGAATTTCTTTTAAGCAAAGCCTTGTTCTAATGTTAGTATAGTTCTAAAAGTTTTTACAGTTTTTCAGATTCTAAAATCTCCCATACAAAGATTTCTTTTTCTGAAATGGTTTAACCTGTTTTCCAACATTACAGATAGGAACCAAGTAATGCCATTACATAAAAAAATAGTATGTATGACCAAAAAGTAGTAGTAATAGCAATAACAGTAATAACAATAAATTGTCTATATTGAATTCTATGTAAAGTCAATACTACAAAATTGCAAGATGGCTTCTTTTCTGACAAAGTTGATTCTGAATGTAAAGCCCCAGGATCATGAGTCTGTGACTGGTGTCAATAAACAAAAAGTACTTTATTTCCAAATATGGTTTACATTTAGGAAACTCCGACTAGTAAAAAACTGAGATGCTGGAGCATTTGACCTAAACTTGCATTTTTATTGATGACTTCTTCAAGTAATCATTTTAAATGGAAGAAAACTCTATATATTAGTCTTGTGTTCAAGACAAAGATAAGACCAGCATTTTCATATGTTATGCTGTAACAGTTCACAAGTGCTTTGTTATTTTAGGAATCAATTAACAAATGGAGTATTAACAAGTTACAAACTCAGTTTATGGTTTTTGTTTTGTTCTTTGGAAAAGTTTCTTCACTTCTTTTATTTTAAAATAAAAAAATTCTAATAAAATTTCCCTATTTTTCACTGAAAAAAATCATAGAATTTTGAACTTAAATAAAAACATACTTTATTTTTGATATAAGATTTTAATGGTTTATTTTACCAAATCATGAAATTGTACCTATTGTGGAACAATATCATAGACTAAAATTTCATTTCATTTTGTATTTTCCTAATTGTTCAGATTGAGAACAAGTGATATCTTATTTCTTGCATCTTCATTTACACTTATTTTTCAGAAGGTGTTACTTTCAGTAAATATAATGTTCATGGTAGAATTCTATGGGAATTTATCTAATTAGTACCTAATTAAATTTCAACCCTTAAAATAGTACCAAATTTGGGATCCTATCAAAGTACACCATAAACCTCAAAATTTCTAAGCTTTTCAAAATGGTTGGAGATTTGTTGTGTCAGTTTTTAACTTCATGATAAAGAAGTTTAAGAAACTAGATCCTTGTGCAATAGAATTTCATGGCTACTTTTCTTTCCCTTGATAAAGAATTAGACATTCCTTTGACAAATGAGGTATAAAATAGTATTTAGAGATCCTAAAGGGTAACTATATCTTTACTACTGCCTTGTTATTTTTCTTCAATCTTTTCAATAGTCAACACTAGGAAAAAATTGTTGTGGTTGCTATAATAAAATACATCCTGAACTTACAGTGATACATATGACCTAAAATGAGAACTGTAGAATTTTTAGTTATATCTTTTCCAGTATGAGAAAAAGTTTGTTCTCAGTGGCACTATCATAATTACACATGTGATATTTCCATAAATAACAATATATCACTATGACTAAGAACTGTTGAACATTTGGTTGTTCATTGGTTGGTTGATGTCTTTCTTAGACATTTGGATGGGTTTTGCTATGCTGCTTAGGCTGGCCTTGAATTTGAAATGCTCCTTCCTTGTCCTCTCAAGTATCTGAGATTATAGGCAGTCACCACTGCATCTGACTTTAGGTGATTTCTTCCACCCTGCTTGGGTGTATCTGCTTGGGATGTATCTTCAAATTACTGTGTTTCAGAAATATTTAGAATAGCTGCTTTATGTGTTTTCATGCCACCAACTAATTATAAAAGATCATTTATTAATTTGGTTTCTGATTTTTAAGAATTGCTTTTAAAATTTTGACTTCATTCTTTAATTGTGTAATATACTTACATGATTTCAAAAGCACATATACATCTAAATGTATGTTTTAAGAAATCTGGTTTTTATTGTGATTGTTATTCTATTTCCTCTCCTCTAACTAATTGTATTTTGTGATTTACTCACTTATTATATATAAACAAATAACACAACATATATCCAAAGTCCTCCATTTTGAAATGATTACACACTATGTATACTTTACTCTTTTGGTTTAGTTAGTAGTGCATCCTGGTAATCATTCTATTTTAGATTACATTTTCTTGAAAGCTGACTCTGAGATGGAGATTAACATGTAAGTGATTTAGAGAGCCATTGGAAACACCACCGTCTTTGAGAGGAAGGGGAAAGAAGAGAATTTGGGATGAGATGCAATCTCAATAAAAACTCTAGCCAAGCCCATGTAAAGTGTGTACTTGGACTGACTATTCAGTTGTCAAGTGACGATGAGTGATCTGGGCTTTTATAGTCCTTTGTTGACCAGTCACTGGACAAAGGGGGAGTAAATTTATATGATGCTGCATTCCTGGGCTAAGGAGGTAAAGTCTATCTGCCAGAAGCTCCCCCAATGGTGGAAGTAAGTGGTAAATTCTACACTTCTAAAGAGACGTCTGAGTAGACTAGAGCATCCACTGCACAGTCCAGAGTAGTATATGCAGGTAGTCCCACTCCCTTTTCACAGGCATGGTGGCACCACAGCTTACTTTAGAAGGTGCCTATAGATGGATTTAAATTGTTTCCAATTAAGAGTTTTGATACATTCATTTTCAGCATCACAATTTTACTCCTGGATATTATTAACTCCTGGATATTAGCTCCCTCCCCAACACTTACACCAAAGTAGCTATATTAGAAAACATGGACTTAAGTAAATCACAAGAACACATATATTAAAATTCTTGGGATTAGTTATATAATCAAGAGAAATCTACACACACAAAAAAATTTGTATATAAGTATTCATACCAGGATTTTTAAAATAATAACCAGAACAAAGGAAACAACCCAAAGATCTGCTGTCATGGAGCGGGGTTTCCTCGGAGGGGGTGAGGCGACAGAGCAACAAGAATCAACCCTGGGAGACAGTTTTTGTGACGCAATCTCAGCTTTAATGAGGGAGCACACATCTTTTATACAGGAGGGAAGCTAATGAGCAAAGAGGTGGAAATGCGAGAGCCTATGAGAGAGGTCCAGCCAGAAACTGCACAATGAGGAAGAAGGGAAAGACAGGGGATGGGGTGAGATTCTCCTAAGACAATACCCTGTTGCAGGGAGTGGAGGTCACTTGGAGATGTGCTGCCCAAGCATGATAATCCTGGGTGTTCCACAGGATTTTACCCACTCCGCAGCCGCAAGGATGCATAGGCCTCAGTGGCTCTTCCCACATCTCCTATAATCCATCAAGTGAATGGTAAACAAAATATCATATCTCCATACAATGGAATATTGTTCAGCAACAAAAAGAATTAAGTATTAACGCATTCTATCCAATGAAGTAATATTTAAAATACTATGGTATTAAAAAAAGAAGCCGTAATAGGCAACTCTATAGAGATCATTAAATTTAGTGGTCACCTAGCATGCAGCACATGCTTGCAAATGGGTGAGATATTTTTTTGGAGTGATAATTTATTAAAAAATTGGTTATGCTAATGGCTGAGCACCTCTGAGAATATACCAAAACCCTGAACTGTACTTTTTTAAATTTTGTGGTATGTGAGCTATACCTCAACATTATAAAGTTAAAAAAATGAAATCATGGAAAGTTCCTCAGTAAACACCATGATGTAATATTATGATGAAATTATTATGTGTGCAATAGGTCCTGTAGAAATTTTAGTATAGAACAGGGTGTATCTGACCTTGCAGAGAAAGAATCAACTGAGAAATACAAATGAAGCTGTGCTCATGATTTTCTCTCATGATTGTACAGTCACATTCTTTGTCAGTGAGGAAAGAGTAACCAGCACCACCGATGCAAATGTCCCTGAGTCAAATTCTAGGCAGCTCTGAAACCTCATTGACTTCAAGAACTTATAAAAATAGCCTCACGTATTCAATCCTCCAATTTTCTTTTTCCATTTCCCCAGGAAGGATGATTATTTGCTTTTAAATTTCAGTATTTTGCCCTCAGCCCCAGAAGACTTAGAGAATTCCCTGCTTGATTTCTTTAAATCTCATCTGCCACTTGTACATTCAAAATTCTCCAAGAGGAAAAGTCAGGACCAGCATTTTCTGCTCCCCTTCTCTCTAGCGTGTTGGTCTCAAATTCTTGTTTCCTTAGCAGTTCTCCATTGCCTGAGAATAGATTTTTCCCTTAATCATACTCTGTATAGTTATTTCATAAGAGAGTTAGTCTCCAACAAGTTACTGTCACTATTAGAAAAAGACACTATCATTCTCTTCTCCCCCTTCCCCCTTTCCTTTTTTACTGAACTGTATCTGGTTTTTATTGACATTACATTGCAATAATGCCATATAGCGACTGCTGGAATTAGAAAATGTAAACCCTCTAGACTGATAGATTTTTTTTTTTAAATAGGCACTTTTTTGGTAGACAGCTTGGAGGAAAAAAAATACATTAATTAAATTTCAGGCTCTACTCCACTTCATCTTCAAGGTTTCCTGTTAGTGCACAATGTGTAGATGGGGTGACACTGTGCTTGTCACCTGGCATGTGACAAATAAATGTTTGTTGAATCAGTGTATAAATTTTAATCTCATCTGTGGAATTAGACTGAATGAGCTTTCTATTTTAGTTCTTTTTTTTTCCTTTTTTTTGATACCAGTGATTGAACTCAGGGGCACTCAACTACTAAGCCACATCCCCACCCTTATTTTGTATTTTATTTCAAGACAGGGTCTTACTGAGTTTCTTAGCACCTTGCTTTTGCTAAGGCTGGCTTTGAATTCTTGATCCTCCTGCCTCAGCCTCCAGACCCGCTGGGATTACAGGCCTGCACCACTGCACCCGGCTCTATTTTAATTCTTAGTCTAGACTATGTTCACATGAATTCCATAAATATTACACAGTGAACACAATTTAATGAATATATCACAATTTAATGAATTTATCACAATTTAATGAATAAAACAAAATTGAAGTATCATCACATTTTATAGAACAATATACTGCTATTTTATTCTGTGATTTTACCAATAATTTCCTAAAGCCCCTCATTTAGGATATTTATAGAATACCAAATGACTTGGCATCATATACAGTATGATACATCTAATTTGTTCATGTCCTACATAACAAACATCTGAAACACTACATTTTAATATCTAAGTTCATCCATAAGCACTCAGTATCAGTACTCCCTACCACTTTCTCTCTTTCTCTTGACCTATTATTTTTCAAGGTATCCAAAAGTGGAATGATTTATGAGAAACTAATAAATACTTAATAGGCATTTAATAAATATTCATAGCATTGAATTTTCTGCTTCTTTATTTCCCTCCTTGCTCCTTTAGGACCCACAGGTAATTCATCAAAGTCATTAATTCCTTTACCACAGTATCACTCACATTCTTTCTACTTTTATAGCCACTAGAAAATGTAGAAAAATTACAACAGGTCTCTATTGTCTTATCAACTTTCAGTTGTTTCAGTCAATTTAAAACTGGTGCTGATGAAATTTGGTCATAACATCAAGAGATTTACTAATAAAGGAATAAATTAAATTCGAGGAATCATGAGTATACCAGTAAAGAAAAACTTTAAGTCTGAGAAATATATGGAATTCAGGTAAAAGTGAATCCATCATAGAAGAGCGATAATGTGAATTTTGAGTATAATAATGGAGATATTGTGAAAATTAAATTAAAAGAGAAAAAGTTAATAAGTGTTCATAGTATTTTAATTACTAAGGATTTATCTTCTGCTACATTTGGGGGATAATTAAAGCATAAACACAAAGTCAATAAAATATGTGAAATTGAATAATTAATACACAAAAGGATGAGCATGCTACTTAGAAAATTATTCTGATGCTAGAGTACTTTGATTACAGGGTGAAATCATATGAACAGGTGATCAGAGGTAATAGTAAGAGGTTATACTGGGAATTGTTTTTTCTGTCTTCTAAGCCATGCAGAATTTTTATTTTAACAAAATCATAGGGATTTTCTGGTTGTGAATGATTAATTGGTATTACACTATCATTGCTACCATTAACAATTAGAATATTGAAAGAAATATTTCGGAAAACACACAAAAATAATAATATCATGTCCCATGTTTAATAAAAAACAAGCAGTAAACTGAGGTCTATAATCAGGATAAAAATGAATCAAATAAAAAACTCAAGGAAAATAGACATTAATTCCAATACTATAAATTTACCAAAGGACTGAAAGAAAACATGAATTTAAAAAATGGAAAAAGTAAAACAATAAAATAAGCTTCAAGTGTAAAAGAATGGACAAAATTCAACTATTAAAAAGAAAGAACTTCTAAACCATACATGAACTGTAATATATAACACATAATAATAATCCCTGAACTATGTTGTTTTAACAACAAATAACACACTGTAAAAGAAAAGATCAATGAACTTGAATGCACAGTAATAGAAGACTCCACAATGAAGAGAGAAAATGAAAACAGACTCAGTAACCTCTAAGACAATAATAGGGGTCAGAATATGAGTAACTGGAGTTCCAAAGATGCAGAGAGAAAGAGGGTCAGAAAAAAAATATTTGAAGAAATATTGAACAAATATACATGGTTTTGATGAAAAATATTTTCATATACCAAATAATCTCAATAAAACTTAATAAAAAGAATATCACTGACTTCTCATCTGAAACAATGCAGAAGACAATGAAATAGCATCCTTCAAGGGTCAAAGGAAAATTATTTTAAATACAAGTAAAAAATCTTTATATATCAAACTGAATTCAATAAAATATTCTAAAAGCAATACAAAGTTAATGACATTTGCTCTCAAAGTAAGTATACCCAACCTGAAGCAATATGCTTCCAGAGGTGTGTATTACAAGAATTGTTCAAGATAACTCCTTGGGTTGCAGGAAATTGGTACCACACAGAAATTAAGAATTGCAAAAGAGAATGGAGAGTACCAGGACTTAATGGAGGCAGAACAATGAGGAAAACTTACAGAAGTAAACATCACAGCAGCTGCTACTGGGTTGGGGGACTGAAGCAGCATAACTGGAATGTTCTAAGAGGATATATATGTGTATATGGGAGATTGCTGTACACATCCCCTCACACTTGCAAGCTTCAAAGAATGTCCTCTTACGAGGTGTTTAGTTTAATCCACGGTTCAAGCAATATTTGGAGAATAGCACCTTTGTTCAAAGAAGATCTGATGCAGAAAGTGAATATATACATAGAAGTATATTATATGCATGTATGAAAATGTTAAAAAGAATCCGCTTTTCCTGTACAATCAATATGTGCTAATTATTACAATAAAAATTGCCCATTAGTACTTAATTCTAAATTTGAAATATTTTAAATATATGCACAATGTAATCTGTAGTCAGGAAATCCTTCTGTCTAAATTTTGTGCAATTGCAACTGAATGTTAATATGGAGGTTTGTAAATACAGTATGGATAATCTTCTGGCATCAAATATCTGTTAAGGAGTGAAAGAAAAAGCTATCAAAGACCAGAGATAGAGTTAAATATTCTTCTACTAATAGAGAAGTAGAAAAAATGAGAACATACTGAACATGTACTTAGAAATTTGAGATATTACAAATTGGAAATGAAAACAGCAAAAAACTGTGTTATTAATATTACTCGGTACCTTGAAATATTTTCTTATTGCTGTGATATGGCACACTACATTTTCATTTTACATTGTTTAGAAATAACTGAGTCCTTATTTTATTATTTGTGCTGGATAAAAATAAGGACTGTACTTGAGTAACCATAGAGGTTATGTCAGTACAACTTTTTTCTGTTGGATTAATAACATACAGCAATATCTTTCCTATGATCCAGTGAAGGCGATATTCCATTGTTTCTTGTGCTTAAAAGTTATTACATTCTAACTTATCATATCAATTATGCATGTTTTGCTTCCATTATTTTACTTTTAAGAATACTGTCCTAGAAGTCTGACTAAACAGCTTACTATAAACTAACTAAATTCAAGGAAAAAGTTTTTCTAACACTAAATATTATCTAAGAAGCACATGCTTTGAGTTTTTTAGGTTTAATATTCAGGCTCAGTGTTTCAGGTTTTGAGTTTCAATTACTTTTTTACAAAACCTAATTTCAATATTCCAAGTGAAAACTTAATTTGGGAATTTCTTTGGAGGCCAAATAATACATCCTGAACAAGACTGCCAAAAGTTAGTATGTGAGAGAACTGAAGAATTATTAGCCTATTAAAACATGAGAAATGTAAGAATTTTGAATTCATTCAAATTTAAAGGCTATGGAAATTTTTCTTGCCACTTTTCAAAAGCCAAGGTGAGTAAATTAATATGTATTTTTTAATCCATATGTAAATCAAACTGAATAACAGAATTCTAAGTATTTCAATAGAGTAATCATGGACTTGTTTGCATTTTGGGGCACTTTTTTTGTGTCTCTGATAGCTTTGTATTTATTTAGAAAGGTGAAACTTTCTCCTTTCTCCTGATCCTCATGAATAACAAGAATCTTAATGAATAGTGAAAAATATCTACTTAAATATGCACATATTTTAGGTTATTGCTAATCTATGTCAAAATAAAATTCCAACATTCATAATAATACTACAATTAAAAGCATTTTTGTCTATTAAACTAGATTCTTTTAACAGTGAACTGTAATAATTCATATTTGTGATGTTTTAGGAGAGGAAAATACAAACTTAATTTTGAAGTTTAAAAACTAGGTTTATACATAACTGGTGAAAGGAAAAATTAAATTTTAAAACAAAAAAGATTAACCAACTCCACATAAACTTTAAGCTAACAATTACAAATCAATAGTTACACTATCCCATCTGTAGCACATAAGAAACAAATGTTTCTGTTTTGCTTGGAATCAACTTGATTTCTGAATACAACTTACTGCATGAAATATCGTTTTATTTTCTAGTCCAGACATTTTGACATTTGACAGGGCCTTACTAGTTGAGAGCGTTTTCAGACATTTGAGCCTACATCAGGAAGAAGAAAAAAATTAAACTTATGAAACTAAGGATGTTAAGTTAAAAGATGAAGTAAAATATATTCCTCCCAAATTTTCTAAACAAGACAAAGATCTTATTCTATTATTTATTTATTTATAATATTATATTTGAGGATAAATGAATTCTTGTTAATGATGTCAGAGAATGTATATTTTTAATTCAAAAATCAAGTTAAACAATTTATTTTCAAATGCATAAGTTGAGTATTTGTCCTGGTCATAATTTGATCCATCTTAACTTGAAATTTTTAATAATATGAAGAGCACATTAGAGAACAGAAACTAAAATAAATGTTCATTTCAACTCAATTCTGACTCAAGCCCCATTTAATTTGTCTTTTTCACACAAATGTTCATTTAGACTTATGATTTTTTGTATAGTGTTGTATGTTCAGAATGAATACAATGGAAAACCATGTCTGTTTATCTTGACAAGGTTATTTTTGTCTACCGAAATAAATGCTTTCCAGTACCCTAATTTTCTTTGTGTTGTTGGCCTTGGGAATCCTCTGATACTAGTTTTTTGCCCAGATTATTCCTAAAGAATAGAAACCACACAAGGCAACAGGACGTCACAAATATTTTTTGGCTTTCTCTGTGTTTCCATTGGCTCCTGGAAGAGGATCCTTGATGTTTTGATGACTGGAAATAGGAAAAGGTCATTGATATCTGAAAGAGCAGAGAGCAAAGGACAAAGAACATAGTGAAAATGATGGGAGACTGTGATACCTTGATGGGAAGAATGAGTGTATCAGCTGTTCTCCTATTTTTCATTAATAATTCACTGTAATTATGAAAACTTTTTGTTTATCCCAATATTAGTGACTTCATGCTCTCATACAGTTCTAAAATGTAAAAGCTCTTAATAACTATTGGCTAGCAGTGTGGAATTATTCCATAATTTTGAAGAAAACTTTATTTTGGATATTTGACATGATGTTACAACACGTAGTGAATGTAAAGGGTCAATTTAATGAATGGACTAAACATTCATTTTCACTCAGTTACCCTTTTTTTGTGTAAGTGCAGCTAAAATTTGTTTTTTTTTTAGCAAGTCCTGAATACAATATATAGAATAATATATTATTAACTGCCATCCTCCTGTTGTTCATTAGATCTCTAGACTTCATTCTGCTACCTCATGTCCTTTATCCTACATCTGCCCATTTCCATCCCCTTCCCTCTCAAGTATTCCTCTTGTAACCAAAGATATATTCTGTGAATTTGACATTAAAAAAATGATTCCACATGTAAGTGAGATCATGCAATACTCGTCTTTCTGTTTCTGGCTTAGTTCACTTAGCATAATATCCTACAAATTTATCCATATTGTAGCAAATAGTATAAACTTCTTTTTAAGGCTCAACAATATCTTTTGTGTGTGTGTGTGTGTGTGTGTGTGATTCTTTATTCATTCAACATGTTCATTGCAGCATTACAATAACCAAGATATGGAAAAAATTCTACTAACTTTTTAGTTGATTTTTTTACTTTCTTTTCTGTAGTGAGGGTTAAACCCAGGGGCACTATATCATTGAGCTACATCCCAGACCCCTTAATTAATCAATTTATTTATGTCTTATTTTGAGACAGGGTCTTGCTAAATTGTTGAGGCTGGTCTCAAATCCTACCTCAGTCTTCTGATTGCTGGGATTATAGCACAGTGTGCCCAGTTTGGGTTGATATTTATAGAGTTGAATTAATGTACTAACAATATGTTGAATAGATCATTTCAGCCTGGAAATCCATTTGCACATTCTGACCAGTTTGCAGTAAAAATAATACATCAAAGAATATTATGTTAATTCTTTCTCTTACTCTCTCCTTGTCTCTCTCAGATTTCTGGACCAGTTGAGAATTTTATTGGCTGTCTACAAGTTATGGCAATCAATAACCAGGGAACTTTCATTCCGTCCAACGCAGTGAAAAAAAATCATGTTGAAAACTGCAGGTAAAATATCGCTAGTGATTTTTCAAATGACTAGTTTTATTGTAACCCCAATAAAAGGTATCATTTCCAATATAAATTATCTGATCAGGAATGGAATGTATATCCTTCCTTTTGCTTTTCCTTTACTCTTCTACATTCTAGTCTCTTACAGAATGTAGAATTTTTAAACTATTTCTCAATGAAGATGGAACACTTGATTATAACAGGTGTCCACCTTGTACTGAATGAGATGCATCATACTGACCAACAAATGATTTTGTGTGTTGTGGTTAGAAAACATATATCAGAGCTAGTTTAAAAAATGAAAGTCATACCTGCAGCATGTTGTTTAGAGTGATAAAATGTTACTTTTCTATAAAATATTCCTCTCAAAAGTTGCCTTTGGGCTTCAGTTTCTATTATTGGTATCATATGCCTTTCAAACAATTTGCTTCTGGTTACAGAACTCTCCAAAGGTGGTTGGAAGGTGGAGTGAACCAAAGAGCACATTTGAGAAAGAATCAGGCATTAATGCATTGATATGAAATAGATGGAACATTACTTTTCCCTGATAGTTAAGTAAAAAAGGGTCATTTCTAGAACTTCGTGTTTGTTGGAAAATGTTTACAAAGGGTAGGGTAATTATAAAGCTATGATAAATTTGCATGTATGAGTATATTCAAATGAGTTTCCTCTACAGTTAGGAGGGAATTATATAACTCCAAAATTAAAAAAATTAAAAAAAAAAGGATAATTCATTCCCCCATTGTTGAATGAAAATTCATCTTCACACTAACATATTTAAATTTTATTTGTGACCCCAATGATATACTGGTATACTGTTTTGTTTTTATTGTTTTTAATCAAATGAAAACATAATAGTTTATGCTATACACTGGATGGATCTTGGCAATTTTAATATAATGAGATACATATAAGTTCTTATATTTTTCCATTTTATTTCAATTTTCTATAGAAAACATGTTTATCTCTCTTCTTTATATTGATTTGTTATTAGTATTCTCTAACCTTTAGTTAACTCAGTTTCTTTGTTCCCTCTTACTGTCTCTGTCAATGCTATGATATATATTCATCTTACATAACTGAAATTTTGCACCCATTGAGCAGCAACACCTCACTTCTCCTTCCCTCTGGCCCTTGACAAGCACCCCTCTACTCTGTTTCTATGAGCATGACTATTTTTAGATTCTTCATATAAGTGGGGTTAATGCAGCATTTTTTTCCTGTTTCTGGCTCATTTCACTTGGCATAGTGTCATCCAGATTCATCTATGTTTTAGCATATGTCAGAATTCCCTTCCTTTAAAGACTTATAGTATTCCACTCTGTGCATAGACCACATTGTCCTCATCCATTTATCTGTACACACCTGGGTTGTTTCCACATTTTAATTATTGTGAATAATGTTGTTTTTTAACATAGATGTTCAAATATTTCTTCATGATCTTGTTTTATGGTTTGGGAATATACTATGGTGGAATTGCTCTATCTTACGGTAATTCTATTTTTGATTACTTGAACAACAGCCATACTGCTTTCCTCAGTGACTTTGCCATTTTATATTCCCACCAGCAATGTACAAGTGTTCCAACCCTTCATCCTTGTCAACTCGTTTTTTTTAAGGTAACCATTGTAATGGTTATGAAATAGAAAATCATAGTTAGCATTTCCCTAAAGATTTGTAATATTAATCATCTTTTCACATATATGTTGGCTACCTTCTACCTTGTCAAAGATCATTAATCTTCTTTTGAGAAAGGTCTAGTCAGGTCCGAAGCTTATTTATCAGTAGGCTGTTTGTATTTTGTTAAATTTTGTTAAATTTAAAGCGTTCAGGCTGGATAGTAATATCTTGTCAGGTATATGATTAAATATTTTCTTCTCTTTCATATGGTGTGTTTTTACTCTATTGATAATAAATTTTGCTGTAAATTTTTTAAAATTTCTACAAAGTACAGTTTGTTGACTTCATTCTTATCATTGTTAGCTCTAATGATTGGTGTCATACCCAAGAAATCACTGCCAAGTTCAATGTTGTGTAGTTTTTGCTCCATGTTTTTATCTAAGAGCTTTATGGTTTTAGGTCTTACACGTAGGTCTTTGATCTATATTGAGTTAAGAGATCCACTTCATTCTTTTGAAGATTTTCCAACACTATTCATTTAAAGGACTGCCACTTCCCATTTAATGATCTTGGCTCTCTTGTCAAAGATCATACATGCAAACGTTTATTTCTGAGCTCTCTATTTTCTTCTATTGAACTAACTTGGCTTTATGCCATTACTAAAATATTTTAATTACTAAAGCACTGCAGTATGTTTTGAAATCAGAAAGTATGAGATATGCATCTTTGTTTTTATTTTTCAAGTTTGTTTTGGTTATTCAGTCTCTAGTGATTCCACATGAATTTGAGGAGGCATTTTCTGTTTCTAGAAAAAAATCATTGTGATTTTGCTAGAAATCGCATTGAATCTGTGGATCACTTTGAATAGGATTAATAGCTTTAAAATATTATGTCTTCCAATCCATGAATGTGAGATGTGGTTCCACTTATTTACATCTTCTTCAATTTCTCATCAATATTCTGTAATTTTATTGCATAAAACTGTCACTTCCTTGGTTAATTTTTCAGTATTTGATTTGTTTTGGTGATATTGTACATGGCATATTTTTTGTCATTGCCTTTACATATTATTTATTTGTAGTAAACAGAAATGCAGCTGATTTGAGTATTTTGTATTCTGCTACTTGGCGAATACTTCTAGCCAGGAAGAGAGACATTACATTGAGATTTCCTATACATAAAATTACATTAAGTGAAAGAAATTATTTCACTTCTTCCTTTTCAATTTGTATGCCCTTTATTTGTCTTGACTAGTTATTCTGGCTAGAACTTCTATACTATGTTGAAGAAAAGTGATTAAAACATGTATTTTGCCTTATCAGAAAAGCTTTCACACTTCCACCACTGAGTATATGGTTTACCAGGTGTAGATTATATCATGTTGTAGTATTTCCTTCCATTTCTCTTTTGTTGAGTGTTCTCATTATGAAAGAATGATAAATTTTATCAAATGCTGGATCCTGTGGGGATTTCTTTATTTCATCAATGCATTGGGTTACCTTGATCTACTTTTTTATGTTGAAACATCCTCTCATTTGAGGAATAACTGCATTTGATCATCCTCTATAATCTCTCAATCAATTCAGTTTGTTAGTATTTTATTGAGAATTTTTACATCAGTTTTAATAAGGGATATTAAGGTATATTTTTCTTATAGTGTCCTTGTTCTGTTTTGCTTATCAAGAAAATTCTAGCCTCATGAAATTAGTTCAGAAGTGTTCACTTTGCTTCAATTTTTTGGAAAACTGTCAGAATTATTGGAAGGAATTTTTGATTCTTGTTAAAAATAACTAATGAAACTATCAAGTCCAAGGCTCTTTTTTAAAATATATATTTAATATATATATATATAAGTTGTATTTTATATATATGTGTATATATATATATTAGTTGTCAATGGACCTTTATTTTATTTATTTATATGCAGTGCTGAGAATTGAACCCAGTGCCTCACATATACAAAGCAAGTGCTCTCCCATTAAGCTATAACCTCAGACCCCAAGGCTCTTTTTATTGCTATTTTTGGAAGATATTTGACTACTGACACAATCACCTTATTAGCTATACATCATTTTATTCAGAGTTTCTACTTCTTCATGATTTAGTCTAGGTAGGTTTTGTGATTTTAGAATTTTGCCTATGTCTCCTAGGTTATCCAATTTGTTGGTGTACAATTTTTCATATACTATTTAATAATTCTTTTTTTTCTACAGTATGCTGTATGTGAGCCACATGCCCAGCCTTTTTTGATTCCAGAGAAAGGGTCTCACTAAGTTACTGGGGCTGGCTTTGAATTTGTGATCCTACTGCTTGAGCCTCCCCATCCACTGGGATTGCAGGCGTGCTCCACCACGCCACGCTGTTCTCTTCTTTATATGATTGTTAAATCTATAGTTGGTTTGTTATTTTAAGTCCTCTATTTCCTTTCTCATTTTCTCTCTTGGTTGCTCTGTCCACTTTGGAGGTAGAATATTGTAGTCTCCAACCATTACCGCAGAACTGTCTGTTTCTCCCTTCAATTCTATCAGTTTTTACTTCATATGCTTTGATGGTCTGTAATTATCTGTTTGTAACTGTTTTATCTTCCTGATACATTGAAACTTTTATTATTATATAATGTCCTTATTTGTTTTTTATTCTGTTTGATTTGAAGTATATTCCTTCTTACTTTAAAATGGCAACTCCTGCTCCCTTTTGGTTACTATTTGCATGGAGTCACTACTTCTTCCATCTTTCACTTTAAATCTATTGGTGTATTTGGACCTAAAAGGAATCTTATAAGGAGTATATAGATGGATCTGATGGTTTTATCCATTTTGTGAATCTCTTACTTTTGACTACAGATTAGATTCATTAATATTAAATCACTTGTAAAGAGAAACTTGCTTCAGTTGTATTGCTGTTTTTTTATGTCAAATGGGGGTTTTGCCCCCGATTTCCTGCATTACTGCAGTCTTCTGTGTTCTGCTGATTCTTAGTGAAATATTTAAATTCCTTTCTGGTTTCCACTTGTATATATTTCTTATATATTCTATAGCTGTTTTCTTTGAAGTTACCATGGGAATTACATGGAATAATGTAAAGTTATGATAATCAAACTTGAAATTATGTCATTTTAATATCAATGTTAATTGCATAAAAATCTTTGTTCCTCTTCCAGCTCTGTCCCCACACTTTTCAATAGTTTGATGCCACAAAATCATATATTGCAACAAAATCACACATACACACACACACACACACGTATGTATACATGCAAGTACATATACATATGTGTGTATTATGTGCCCTAACATAAGCCAGTAATAAACCAGTAAATATTGAAATTTATCAGGCTCTTAAATTATGTAGAAAACAAAAAGTGTCATTATGAACCAAATTTTTTTAAATTTATTATTCTTCTAAGTCACAAAGAAGACAAAAGTGCAGTTACCAATCATTGCTAAGATAGTATGTGTTTTAATCATGTCCCACGAATTTATACTTATTGACAACTTTATGTCTTCATATGGCTTCCAGTTAATATTTTACATCCTTTCATTTCACTCTGCAGAATTTTCTTGTGAATTTCTTGCAGGGTGGATCTAGTAGAAATAAACTCCCTTGAATTTTGTTTGTGTAGAAATTTCTTAATTTCTTTTAACTCTTGAAAGAATATTTTGTTGGATACAGGGTTCTTGGTTGACGACTACTTTTTTCTTCTTTCAGCTCTTGGAATATATTGACCTATCACCTTTTAGTCTCTAAAATTTCTGATGAGAAGTTGACTCAGATTAATCAAAATGAGATTCAACTTAATGCCAAACCTTCACCAGGAAATTACAAACTCTCCATAGACTTCTATGTTCCAAAATATGTACATCAAACAGAGTCTGCCAGTGTAATTGCTGTCTAGGTGGGGAATAAGATTCCTAGTGCTTCCTAGTCTACCCCTACATTTATTACTTCATGTAAGATAAAATAAACCCATTATATGTTAACATAACTAACATGAAGTAGTATGTTCTTTGAAAAACAACTTTACTAGAACTAAGAGATAAAAATAATGATTAGAATGGTATTGTTTTCTATGTTTGTGAATATCGTTACTGACTGGTTTAATGAAGACAGCTAGAATGTGTGCTTTCACATTCAGTCATTGCAGTAATTGTTTTATTGAAGTACTTGGAGAAATTCTGGCCTCACAACAGATACATCTTTTTTTTTTTTTTTTTTTTTTCTTTTTTCTTTTTTATTGAACACAAATGGAGTACAGCTATTGTTTCACTGGTTGTACACAAAGTAGAGTCACACCATCTGTGCGTTCATGCATGTACACAGGGCAATGGTATATGTCACACATTCTGTTATTAATTTTACCCCCCACCCACCCCCACCCCTCCCTTCCCTCTATGCTAGCTATCTTTCCTCCATTCTTGCCATCTTTCCCCCCCACATTATGCATCATCATTCATATATCAGAGAGACCATTCGGCTTTTGGATTTTTGGGATTGGCTGATCTCACTTAGCATAAGAGTTTCCAACATCATCCATTTACCTACAAATACCATAATTTTAT
>JAJEJO010002932.1:431600-456290 GCA_020662805.1 Glaucomys volans | reverse complement strand
TACTTTGAGGAGTATTGGAATAAGCTCCTCTTTGAAGGTCTTGTAGAACTCGGCTGTGAATCCATCTGGTCCCGGACTTTTCTTTGTTGGTAGGCTTTTGATGACTTCCTCTATTTCATTGGTTGAAATTGATCTATTTAAGTTGTGAATGTCCTCCAGATTCAGTTTGGGTGGCTCATATGCCTCTAGGAACCTGTTGATGTCTTCCAGGTTTTCTATTTTGTTGGAGTATAAATTTTCAAAGTAGCTTCTTATTATGTTTTGTATTTCAGTTGACAGATACATCTTTGAAAAAGGAATGTTTTAATAGCTGTGTTAGATCATTGGAAGTACTCCATTTAGATATTACACTAAAATTTGATATGTAGAAGATTATTAAAGATTAGTTGCAATGTAAAATATAAAACCCAATCAATGAGCCCTTCATATCTGATAAATTAAAATCTACTGTTCTATATTGAATTTTGAATTGATTTTTACCAATACGCAATTTTGTACTATCAATATATTGGTTGCCCTGACTTATTCAACTATTCTAAATGTCAACATATGTCAATATAAAATATCAAATGATGGCATTTGTTAATATTTACCAAAATCTCTTTAGAAAAGTATGCAAGTATTATAAAGCTTTCAGGCTCCCAATGGTAGATAAAAGTTTTACAAAATTCTAATATTGCTTGGAAATTCAATCTATTGTTGGCAACAAAGACTGTGAGTTGTTTTACTTGAAGAGACAGACTTATTTTGTTTTTGAGAAAATGTCTATCTAATATCTAAAATTGCATAATGGTATTTTGAATAGTAGTTGTTCTTACAGTTTGAATTGTGCTCCATGAAAGAAACAGTTGGTTAATCTCACAACAAATAATCACTCAAGTGTTTCTCCATGAGGCAATGATCATGCTTTTTCATGCAGGAGAAGTATTTTATGCATATTTCCCTTTTTATCACAGGCACTATTAAAAGGCATATGATTCATAAGTTATGATTGAACAAAATGAATCATTTTACCAATTTTTCAAGCATATTCTATTTTTTCCCTCATTGCCACATTCTTAAGAGGAAGTAGTATTTTTAACTAAATGATAATAGTATATTTACTAGTATAGTTAAGAATCCTTATTTTTACTCAAACCAAATCATCCATAGTTTTATTCACCATTACCCTTCTACCATTAGTACAAGTGCAAACATAGTGAAAAAGTCAAAATACTCAGAATTATTATTAAAAATATTTTACCCTCATAAACCATATGAAAGGTTATAATGGTCCCCAGACTATACTATGAGAATTATTGTTCTCTACTAGTTTGTCTGGTGACTATTTACCTGACTGTTATAGAAAAGCACATTGGCACAGACGGTGTCTTCACACTGATAAACTAAGTGCAAAGCAGGATTTCATTACAGAGAATGTAGTCTACCTCTTCATATTAATTACAGCATTAAGATTCTTCTTAAAAGGAGACAAAACTAAGTTAATACTAGATCTAACCATATACCCATAAAGAAAAGTAAATATCCCCCAAATCTGTAGATCT
Source organism: Glaucomys volans (assembly GCA_020662805.1). Lineage (NCBI taxonomy): Eukaryota > Metazoa > Chordata > Mammalia > Rodentia > Sciuridae > Glaucomys > Glaucomys volans. The sequence continues at coordinate 454,746 of JAJEJO010002932.1, read as the reverse complement.
CTGATTTGATGCTCATTGGTGCATTTTTTAAAAAATTTACTGAGAAACTTACATTTTTTGCTAGTATTTTCTAGTTTCTCGCCTCCTTTTTTTTTTTTTTTTTTTTTTTTTCCCTAAGAGCCTTATACTGGTGATACAAGAAATTCCAGAAACAACTTTCAACACTGCACTGGCAAAGAAAATGATTCATTTATTGTTGTATTTTGGTTAATAAATAATAATTTTATCTTTCCACAAAACAAATCTATTCATCTTGGATTAATTCTTATATCCTATCTCTATTTTAATACTCATCTAATTTTACCTCATCTGTGTTTTTAATTACATGATGGAATATAACTCCTGCCCAGGAACTTTATCACCATGTATTGGCTTATTTCTGGTGCCCAAGATGTGAAAAATTGATTTTTTTCCTTCATGCAAAATAGTTGTTGCTGAAGTCTGACATCAAAGACAGCTAAATCATTTCTTCTACCTTTAGATATCAGCCCTCAGATGAGAGTTAATGACTCTTTGAATATCTTTGTTAGAAAGAGTAAAACACTGTCACATCAGATGGCAGAGAAATGAAATTATAGTTTAATAATTATTCTAAAGAGTGATATCACTGGTTGTGTATTCATATATGAACACAGGAAAGCTACATCCAATTCATTCTGCCTGACAGTTTATTGTAATGCTTTTCAGTGAGCTAAATTGTGCCATGACTTGTTGATTTCCATGATGAGGACAGTAGTATGGGAGATCTGCCTCTAGAAAATGATGTTAATATTTACAAGGAAGTCCAATAACAAATCATGCACTGCAGTAACAGCCCAAGAAATATAGATGGATGAATTTATAAACAATTGTATTTTAGAAATCTTCATATTTAAGATCTATACTTTAGAAAAACTGGGTGGGAAACTCAATGGATTAATATATATTTGTATGATATCTGTTCTATGTTATTCCTTCCCTTCTCTCATTATATTTGATCCCTTTTTCATTTCTATTATATTTTTCTATAAGTTAATTAGTTATGACTTGCATTGCATGAGTTTTTAATTTGCTCCAAAGCTTTTAAGAAAAATTCTGTCGCCTTTGTAATATTTCTTAAATCCTACCACCTAATTTATACCTTTGATATTTTAGATATGTATATATACATTGAAGATATATTAAATTTGAAAAAGATAATGAGATCTGCCATATCAAGGATTTTCCACATTACGATTTTAAATTAAGACTATAGTAGAATCTTTACTTCATAAAGTTGTACTGTGAAAAATGTGTTAGCTGTATTTTAATCAAAATCTGCAATCTTATGAGAGGGAAAAATGTAGAGATGATATAATACATACTAGGAAAATATATGCAACTTCTCAAATAGTTAGGCTCATTCTCATATATCAAAGACACTTTTGGTATCATTTGCTCTTATTTTTAAGTATATACTTGTTTTAAAAATTTAAGATAAAGGCATTTTTATCCTAACTCACCAAATCCAAACCATTTATTTTTGGCTTTCTTAATAATAAATAAAATTTGAAGAAATTATACCTAATTATAACTCTAAAATTTCTTTTCTTTTATATTTTTGTTATTTTGATATCTTAAGCATACTTCACGAAATTCTAAGATAATTTTCTTCTTTAGCCTTCCATAACAGTCTTAATTATATTACAAAACACTTATAATTTGAGTATGGCAAGACAGCACTAATCTGATTGGATATGATTTGTCTATGAGTAAATATTACTAAAAAGAATAGATCCATGAGCTTTGGTTGCTCATGTGTCTATTCTTTTGGTTTGACTGCTCATAAAAGTGCATTAGAAGTATTTTGAACACACAATTGAACTCTTCAACAAACTATACTTTATAATCAAAATAAATTTACTGCATATTTGTGTACATGTATGTATTATTTGCCTATTCTTCAATCATCAACAATGGAATGGCCAGTTCCTTTAATGTATTTGAAAATTACTTAAGTCCTCACCTAGTATGGAAATCCTGTCTTCCTTACAATGACAATGGATTTTAAGATTAAGCACATAGTTTTTGCCTCAGTCTTTTACTGTAAGGAAAACAGTCTTGTTCTGTAAGGAAAGTGACACTTGTTACCACATTGATTCTAAAGAACCAATCAAGCAGAAATATTAGAGGAGTAACTCTGGAATCACACATCAAATGGTGGTTGTGCTACTTATATTTATGTGATTTAGTGGTTTCTTTCATGTGCATTGTGGTAATATGGAGAAACTAATATAACATTTGGTGGGTCAGGAAGAAGGTATTTGATATTTCATAATACAATGATGTAAAACCTGGAAGATTATCCATCTTTGGTGTCAGAATTCCCTTGACTATTCCCCTCAGGTATTTCTTAAGATCTGCTCTTGGCCTCAACCTTAATCTTAGTCCAAGTTCTGTTCTCCCTCATCTCATGATTCTCTTGCTCTCTAGAAACCCCATTTACTTTTTCTCTCCTATTAAGAACAACTAACTTTAATTGCACTGTACGATTGTACCATTTTTAAAACTTTTGGACTCTACCCTACTGTCTATATTTTTCAATCAAATGCCTATAATAGTATTTCAAAAACTAAAAGCAATTCTGTCCCCAAAATCTAAAATATGCTATTCCTTTTTACATAGATTTGATCATGACCATATATGGTTAATAGACTACAACCCAGAAAGATCGCCTCTGCCATTTTATCCAGATGGGGATTTAACTGCTGATTTTGTGGAAGCAGATTTGAGTTAAGCTGGTATATTTCTATGGCAATGGAGTTAACAGTCAGATACATTAAGTTTCAAAGTTCAGGTGTGTTTCTTACTATTGATAAAACCTTGGAAACATTACTTAACCTCTCTGTATTTCAGTTTCTTTACTTGTAAAATCAGGATGATGCTATGGGTATTATATGGTTGACATGAAGATTGAATGAAATTGTACATAAGCAGTGCTCTTAGCACAATGCTCAAACAGAAATTGTTCCCATTTTGGTAACTATTATAATCAGCTATCTTCACATATGTTTATTTGATTACATTCTCCATAATGAGAATAGTCTCCACGGAAGAATAATGCTTTTCATAAGAAGTTCAAAAGTGCTATCTTCATGTAAAAAAATAGTTATCTATTTTTATATCAGTAAAACATGAATGGGAATAACAATACACTAATACAGATAAAAGGAAATAGATGCAAAGAAAATTAAGAACAGAATACAAATGCAAAATTCATAAGTTTTGTAAAACTATAAATTAGGTTTATTTCTATTGCAATTTGACTTATTTGTTTTGTGTAAGATTTTTTAACTGCAGTACATTTTCACTTCCCTGCACTGTAAAAATTTTCCAATGTTCTATTCTTGTCTCATTTAAATCTTGGTGCATTGTATGCTTTCCCTGACAATTGAAAGACATCAATATTTATATTTTAAAGTCTATTTTAATACTTGAGAAATGAAACATTCAGGGAAAAGAAACTATTTTTAGTTTTGCAATGAAATGAATATAGTTAGGTTTTACTTATATGAATATAATCATATAACGAAATTTGAAATGAATCTTTCTCTAATGTTGCTATTTGAGGTTCTGATAATATATAACATGTTTTATCATTATTAAAAGTGGAAGGATCATTCATTTTGGAGTAATGGCATTCATGAGAGTGTTTGTGATTAATGATGAGAGCTGCTGCAACCGTCTCATATATTCGAAACTGTAGAGAGGCTCTAAGGATCATATCCTTCAGTGCCCTCAGGCTTCCATATACTGCACAATCCTTAAGACATTTTATTTTCAATTTCTACTTTTCGTATTAATGGATGGCAATCTTCCAAATGCTTACCATGGCTTTCAGAATAAAAGTTAAATTCTCTCCTAGCTGTGCAACAGAAAAACTTATGTAGCTCTCCATAATATAATATTGCTCAGTAGAAGTAGTTGCCAGTCAAGGATGAATTTGCTCCATCCCCCCACCCACCTTGCATCTACATTAGAGAATAAGAATAGTCCACACGAATCAATGCCAGCTAACGTATGTGACTTCTGGCCTATGAATTTAAGCTAGAATTTGCTGTTATTGAGGACAAAGAGGACTTTAAGAACCTAGGGTATGATTAGTTTCTAAATTTTAGGAAAACTAACTGTCTTGAAATCCTTCCAAAAATTAAGATATATGTACCAGAAATAGTTGAAAGGATGCTGCGTACCTGGAAGTGTGTTGTTCATATCACTTCAGGTAGCTGTCATTAAGTTGAGAGATAAAGGTATAAGAGGAAAAGAAAAGCTAGTAAATAAAAAGGCAGCTTGAAATTATGCAAAGAGAAAACATTGTATATTGTTACTAGCACAGATCAGACAAAATGCAAATAAATCAGTGCTTCCTAATTTTTTCTTATTGCTAAGAAAACCACAACGCTGGATAGAATGAGCCCATAAATATGAAATGCCTCTTGGGCTCTAAAATTTATACCAGCATGAGCAGCATGTGAAAGCTCTGCCTTTCCCAAGGAGCACTATTGCTCAAAGCTCTATTCAGACATGCTCAGAGGCCAGGTGCAATAGACAAGGAAGATATACCAAAGAATTGGTCTAATCTAGAAACTTTCTAGTGCTAAGGAAGAGGTGTCACAACTGATGACTGAGATATGCTTCATCATTGCTTTCTCCTGCCTCCCCTTCTTTATGGGCCTTTGTGCAATTACCCTGCTCCTGCTCTTCTGATAATGTTAAGGAGGAAGGAGAGGGTTGTCTTTTCATTTGTAGCTCTCAGGGTCTTAAGACAAAGGTAGATTTGATGAAGAAGACTGGATATCACCCAGAAGTCACTGGCTTTGAGCTACTTACAGTGACTGGATGAGACTGGGTGCTTTGTCTCTTGGGAACAGGGGAGGTATATTCAGTATAGAGAAAATAAGCATGCATGGATATTTAGTGGCAATGGAACAGCCTAAGGGAATCACAGCTAGCATCCACCTAAGCAATGTGGAACTGCTACAAAAAGCAGCAGCTCAGACAGGGTCAACTTTCTTGTCATCTTGCATCCAGGTCAAAGGTCAGCAAATGCAACCGCAGCCTAAATTCAGCCTATTTCCTATTTTTGTAAGTCTGGAGAATAAGTTTTTTCACATTTTTAAATGGTTAGAGGAGAATCAAAATAAGAGTAACATTTTGTGACATTTCAAAGTTTTATGAAATTCAAATTTCACAGTCCATAATAAAGTTTTGCTGGAAATAATATAACCATACCTAATCATTTACATATTACTTATTGCTGCTTTCAGGCTATAAATACAAGGTTGAATATTTGTAACAGAAATATATGACCCACAAAAACTAATAAATTTATTATTTGAGTCTTTCCAGAAAAAGTAGTTTTTCAATCTCTTATCTAAGTGGTACTAAAGAACTAATTCTAATTGAACATGACTTTAAATGATTTATGTCACTTACAAACTCAAACATGAAAGAGGTACATGATTTTTTTTTTGCCTTTCCTCTTCTATTTTTAATTCCTCTACTTTCTGGAGGAAATCCCTAAGGCCCTGGACACGGATGGAGTCATAGTATGGAAAGATTCTAAGATCCTAAACCACAGCATGGGAAAACCGTGTCTCTCAATCCCACTAAATAGGAACACCAGCATTATGCTGACAAATGCTCCAAGATGAACAAAAATGTTAGTAAACTGAAATGTGATGGTTCATTGGATACATCAGGGAGGATCATACAAACTAGTAAAGGCTGCTAAATTTTTCACCGAAGATGCCAATATATATTACAATTAACCTTGAATACCTTACTTACCTGGTTCCACTGCATTCCTCCAGCTTCAGTTCTCATCACTTCTCCATATTTGCTTATTTATTTCTTAATTTGATGATATTTTAACTATTGCTATGCTGTGGATATTGAGATGAATAAAGGTGAATATATTCTAGGTAAGACTTAGCAGTACAAAGTCCCCTGTGCTGAGTTTAGTCCCAGTCAGACAGACAATATCCTTGTACCTTTATTCCTCAAATAAGGCATTCAGTTACAACAGATATTACTTGGTTAAGTAAAGAACCCATTAGGTCCATAATGATAATAATTCTATGCTGTTATCACACCTTTCTCAACTTCTCTACAGACTAACAGTTTGACTGCCTACTCACCAGATAAATGTGACTGGTGACAACCTCAAAGAATTTTATGTGCTAACTGAGAAAGTATACAAATCAGAAGTCAAACTTCTGAGTACTGCTTGATCCCAACTGGAAATGACTTCAGATTTTCTGAAGCTTTTCCCTGCAATATTCATTTATTCATTCAGTAAATATGTATTGACTTCTTGCTACCAACAGGATTTATTTTAAATATTAAGATGTAAAAACACACAAAATAAACTGACTCTGCCCTTCATGAAGAATACTTTCATATAGCCATTTCCAGGGAGTGGGCTTGGGAAAGAGAAAGTATCCATGCCTAGCACAAAGCAGTTCTATCAGAATCAGAAACTACTCCTGTCTCCCTCTTTCAAAGTCCAAAATATTACCCAAATGCTAAGGAGTTTTTGGGACTTCCCAATCTATGAGAATTCCTGCCATCATGAAAAACTCATAGATGAATATCATATCCCATGAATGTGCAGAGACAGAATAAAACAGTATAAAACAAAAACTGCAGTCACTCTTCTAATGGATTTATAAACATAAAAGAGATTTTATGTTGCACAAAAGAAAGTCAGAGAGTCACTTAATGTCAGCCTGGAAAAGGGTGGATGTGACTTATAAATGGAAAAAAATGCCTGAACTTGATTCTAAAGTGAGATGATTTACCAGAAGAATTAGAAAAGAAAGCATTATTAACAAGAAGGTATTATTTAAATGTCATATCTACTGCTGCTGAAACCTAAAACATAAGACAGGGAGTCATGAGAGATAAGCCTAAAAATGTAAGCTCAGAGCAGATATTAGAGGTTTGTTGGGTTAAAAAGCCTGGATTTGCTGAGAATCATGACTATGCTAAGATATGCATTTTGAAGGGACCACCTGAATGACTATGTACATGTGGAGTCTAAAAATGAAGAAATGAGACTGAAATTAGGAAGACTGGTTAGGAGATTTTCTCAATGATCAGGAAAAAGTGAGTGCCTGGAACAGGACAGTATTGGCAGAAATCGGGAGGAATGATGCATCTGCTATTTAGAAAGGAAGATGGCTAGATTTAGTAACTGAGTTCCCAACAGATTAAGGAAGAAAAGAAGTCAAGAGTAGCTCTGAAAATTTTGGTTGCAGTTTCAGGTTAAAGTGGATTGTATTGCCAGATATCACCAAAAATGGAGCAAACTTTGATAGTGTCAGCTTGGGTTCTTGTGCTACTGCTTCCTAATGGATGTTGTCACATAAGAGAGAGAAGTAGAATGAACTGGACTAGATGGAGTGCATATATGAAGATGTGTCATCCAGCCAGGTACTGCCTGGTATCCATGGGACTGCTATAAGTTGTACTGATGGTTCAGACTCACTGGACTCTTGTTGGAACCCACGTAGATAACTTCCTTCTGTGACAGTCATTTATAGGGAGGAAGGGAGAAAATTTTGCTTAGGAGCATCTAGGGTATGAAGGAGTGGCCCAAGTCTCTACAAGCAAATGAGACTAGAACAGTCTTAAATGGTACACATGAGTGTCTGATGTTAAGGGCAACAAAATTTTCCACTTCGGACATGTAGAATTTGAATTATTGTGGGAAAAAGCACATGTGGGTAGATATGTTCAGCAGGCAAATTTGTATTAGGAAGTCTGGAACTTAGGGTAATGATACATATTAACAATATACATGTGGAAATATTAAATATAAAAGTAGCAGATAAAATCATGAAATGCATAAAGACACCCAAGGAAAGTGTGTACAGTGAGAACAGCAGTAGACCCAGTGCAAAGATCTAAACACCATTTGATTCATTTTACAGTTGTCAGTCCATGAAGCAAATGATGATTTTGTTAAAGGTCACGTACTGCCTGTACACAAACTTTTATGCAACAGTCTCATATTTCAATGACAATAGCCTTCCTCACAGGTATTTTATTTTCCTTTAGTGCTTTGTAATTCAAGTCTTTTTTGGGAATATTACAATTCATTCATTCATCCGATTATTCAGAAATTTGTATTAGGACCTTTGCTAAGTACTTAGCACTCAATGCGAGCTTCCCAGACTTCGCTGTTGACTCAGTGGAATTTTCAGTGGGTTTACTTCATACCAGCAATGGAGACGAGTATGAAATAAACCTACTGTAAGTTTAACCCGAGCTATAATAATGTGAAAATCTTTCAAGTCTATTGTTAACTGTGAGCTATATGTTGAAATATGGAGGAAAGTCAAGATATCCTTTTAAATAAAATGATGTTATTCATTGAAATGATAGAGGTTGGAATTTTGAAGATATATGCTCACTCTGGTGGCCATATCCTGACATCTGAGAAGAACCAATCCCCCCATAATGCTCTACTGCTGAGGTTTGCCAAGATTAGAACTTTCTAAGGTAATCCATTCATTTAATGCAGTGTTGCTATCTATTGTGATGAGCCTACTGAGAAATGAATTGGTTTCATCCATTTCATTGGTTAAAAATAATACATAGCATTCAGTAAAACTTATTTTTACATTCCAGTAATCATTGCTGATAGTTTTTGATAATAAAATTTCTATAACTAAATATAGCATAGGTTTAATACTTAGTAAATATATGTGTGAAATAAAGATTCATAGAAATCAAAGAATTATGGTTGTTATTTTCTGAATGAAACATGAATTATTTTATGACATAAAATAAAATATGGAAAATAACTGCATGGTACACTTATGATTGTTATTGGAAGAATGGCAAAAGGCAGTGACTAGAGTGAAAACTTTTTTGGCTCTTCATTGTCCATTTCATGCATACAGTTTTAATTTCTACTAAACCACTGAGCTTTGTTATTTCAGTTATGTAAAAATTGAAGCAGAGGGGCTGGGGTTGTGGCTCAGTGCTAGAGCACTTGCCTCGTGTGAGGAACTGGGTTCCATCCTCAGCTCTACATGAAAACTAAATAAATACGTAAATAAGTAAATGTTTAAGAAAATAAGCATGATTCTTTAAAAAGAAATTGAAACAGGTTGGGGTCTTTTTTTTTCATATATAAATTATTTTCATATCACCAGGCTCCCAACATTTCTAGATTTGGTACTGGATAGTATCCTATCTGAATTATGGTCAGATGATGTTACTATAAAACAAAGCCATAGAAAAGTAAACAAAAATGCATATTTTAAACATATCAAAAAGAATTCATTCACTATAACCAATTCAATGGAAAGACTTAATCAAAATCAGGTTTATATAAATAGGAAAGAACTAAAAAGTAAGTGCATATTTCATCATCTCTTCAAAGAATAAAGTTGATAACATTTAAAAATATTAAATTTACCCTATATACATATATAATTACATGAGGCTATGAATCTACATCATGCACAACTATAGAAACGAAAAGTTGTACCCCATTTGTGTAAAATAAATCAAAATGCAGTCTGTAAAAATTTTTAAAAAGTTAAACTTTTGTTTTGCATTTATTTATTTTGAGTCAGAGAGCATGTTAAAGAAAACCTACCCTGATGGCATGATGAATAAGATGATTTAAGTACCTATTTTCCAATTCAAACATCTCTTATCCATACATCTTCTCCTACTTTGAAGATTCTACAATCTATGGCTACACTGTTCAAAGCAGTGTAGCTAAAAAGAGATCCAGTTTTACCAAAGTCATTACCTTTGTTACATTTAAACATTGCTACATAAATATCTCCTTTAGTATATCTACTATATCTACATTTGCCAGGTGTTTGAATGACTCTGTAAGAAACATTTCCAGTGCAGATAACTGACAAGAAAACCAATGTATTAATTGCATCATAACACTCATTTGTTGGGAGAATGAGTTTTAAAGAATCTCTCAGCATTTAGTGTATAAACCCCTTCATATTCATATCAGCTTCAGGATAAAATTAATATTTATTTTATCAAGGCCCATCAGGCTCTTCTTGTCATCCTCTGCTGCTCCAGGGCTCAAGTTAGCGCAGTTGAAGAGGTAAAACATCTGAGATGTACTTTACTGCAATGAAGGATGTAGAACCCTTGAATCTCGCTTTGGAATTGGAAACTCTGGCTCAAAGTCCACTACCTTGTCCTCACTGTTCTAAATACTTTATTTCACACTAAAATAATGTACTTGGAACGTCCTTCTATTTGTTCATTACATAGATGAGAAAAACAGAGGCAAAAGACACTCAGAAGCATGTCCAAAAGCAGACAGCTCTTAGGAGGTAGAGCTTGGGAGCTTCTTCTAGTAGGCTAGAGATGATAAACGTGCCCCTCCCCTCCAGGCAGGTTCATCATTCATTCATTCACTCATCCACTTTCCTATTCTGTAAATTCTTCAGAGCACTGTATGAGGTTGTGCTCTCGGCTCTGTGGACTAACTGCAACCCCGCCTTCACAGAGCTAATTTTCCAGTAGAGAAGTTGGAAAACAAATTAATAAATGACTGATTGTTTTGTCTAATTGTTGGAGATAAGTGATACATAAAAGGAGAATAAGAAATCAGAATATTGATTTTCACCTGCCTAACTCCCTGAAAGGGTGATACTTAAGAAGACACATGAATCATACTAGGAATTTTCCCAGGAAAATATTTGGGGAATGACATTTCAGGCAAAGAAATCAGCTGAAATAAAAGCACATAAATGAGAATGAAGTTAGAATGTTCCAGTAACTGTCACCAAAGCTGAAGTGGACAAGGAAAATGTAGTCGAATATTAGATAGGATTCTTTCCTGGGGAATTTGTAGTCCATGTTAAAGACTTTGAATTTCCACTTAACAGTGACTGGAAAATGTTAGGAGTTTGGAGTAATGATGAGACATGCTGTAATATATGTGTTAAATATATGTGATTCTGACTACTCTGTTGTACATAAAGCATAAAGGACTTGAGTAGAATTAGGAAAGGAGTTTTGGCAACCACGAAGATGATGAAAATACTCTTTTTGTGATATCATTAGAATGTGTAAGAATAGATTTCCAGAAAGATTGAACATTGATGAAGTGAGTTGAAAAAAACATTTCCCTCAGTAGTTCAGGCATGTGATAGCAGTATCTGTACCTATAGCAATATCCCAGTTTCTCTGGCTCAGTCACAAATTATTCCACAGTGTACTCATGTGAAATAATCATTTATTGTGCTTATGATTTTGTGGGTCCAAAATTCCGAGGGGACACAACAGAAATGACTGGTTCCTCAGCACAATATTGAGGAAGGACCTCAGCGGGACTTCAAGGCTAGTAATTAGAAGTCATCTAGATGCATATTCACTCACATATCCAGAGAGTAATTCTCAATTGAACATAATTACTTTTGTAGATTAGAATTAATACCTATTCTGTATATCAAATGATTTTATTATATCTCACTAGGAGTAGAGCTTTTTATTTTTTTGATTCATTGTACACAAATGGGGTACAGCTTTTCATTTCTCTGGTTGTACATGGAATCACACCTTTTGTGTATTCATACATGTACATAGAGGAATGATGTTTGTCTCATTCTATTATCTTTCCTTCCCCCTCCCCCACCCCACCCCTCATTTTCCTCTACACAATCCATCCCTCCTCCATTCTTCCCTTGCCCTCTCCCCCCACCATTATGTATCATCATCCATTTATCAGAGAAAACATTCGGACTTTGGTTTGTTGGGATTGGTTTATCTCACTTGGCATGGTATTCTCCAACTCCATCCATTTACCTACAAATGTCATAATTTTATTCTTTTTCATATCTGAATAATAGTAGCAGAGGTATGACTTCACTTTTCTTCATGTGATGGACTTTTGTGAAAATGCATAAGCTCTTGGTTCTGATTTGGAAGCCTCAGACATAGAAGAGAATTCAACTCAATTGCTGCGTGAATATCAGTGTTAAACTCTGTTCCAAAATCTTTACCTCTTTGAATACCTCTTAGTTTCTTGCCCTTAGAATCAAAGTATGGAGGAGAACAATTCCAATCTCAAGTTTTCCATCCAAAGGCTAATTGAAATAATTGACAAGCTGATGGATTCATTTATTTCACATTACTTACAAGTGAATTTCCTAAGTGCATGATTGCATGCCAACATGGATATCAGGATAAAAGAATGCCTCCACCATCATATACAATCACAGTCAATCCATTTTCCCATCACCTTGCCCTTCCATGCAATCTGTAAGACCTATCAATTTGATCTCCTAAATTTCCCCTCTATTCCATATTCAAGGACAGTGCTCTAATTCAAGATTATTGTAAAAAACCCTCCAATCTTCTGGACTTCTACATTTGTCCTCCTGTATCCCTCTTTCTTCTACATTACTATTAGAATAAGCCAGCTAAATCAAAAACCATTCCACATATTCATAAAGATCAATGTGAAAAATCTAAATTACTCATAAGTGACATATTATACTTTTTATGATCTATCCATGGACTAGAAAATCACAAGATGTTATCGTAATCTACACAGATTCCTATCTTAGCTTAAAAAAATTTCATTTGAAATCACCTCTGTTCAGCTTGAAAGTGTTAACTTTTCTTAATGTTTTAACAATGAGTTAATAGCTGAACTTAAACTTGCACATAGGTCTAAAAAATTATGTCAGTCTTCAGTATAATATGTGCATATCCAGATTTCAGCTCTAATTTAATTTATAGATTTTGTTAAGTAGTTCATAACCCATTTATAATAGTTTAAATGGCACAATTCATTTCTCAAGGTAGTTTTTGAATATGCTTTTAAAATATATGAGAGACTGCATATCTTGACTTCGGTACTGGACACTCACCTTGACAGTCTTCATTTCTCAGTTTAATAAGATACTTGTGGTTACTTACCGTTGGGATTATTTTGAACTGCTGCTGTTCTTGAGGCTCTTTATATTTTTAAAGATGTCTTAAGTCAAAGAGTTTACAAAATTATACAGATGCCTTCTGATTAGAGATTAACTGAATACAGCAATGGCAAAACCAATTAAAAGACGGCAGTGTCCAGGAACAAAGTGTGCCATTTTTGTTTATTTTTTGAATTTTAGGCAGAAGGCTTTTAGTAGTAACTCCATAGCAAAAATGTATATTGTCCTTCATGAGACCTTGACTGTGAAAGTTAATAAAAACATTCCTACTTACTTCCATAGTTCGTTGCTGCAGAAAGTCAGATACTTTTACCAACAAAAGAAACATTCATTTCCAAAAACTGCATATAAATATTTTACACAGTTACCTAATTTTCTCAAAGTTTAAATTGATTATAAATAGTTTATGTGCCTTTTCTGTATCTGAAACCTGCAGAACTCTTTAATGAAATCTTGCTTAAGCCTTAGTCAATAAGCCAAGCTTGATGCACAGTACAGCAGTGCCCCCTAGAGCTAAATGGCTTTGCAAATTGACATTTTCTAGCTGTTTTATTTGGTTAGAGCACCGATAAATGTTTGAAGGCTCCATTTCCTGCAACCCAGAGAACAATGCAATAGTAACTAGAGAAACATAAGATTTTATTTTTTATGTCTTTCTATATATTATATACACAGTTGATTACAAATAGAACTATCTGTATGAATTTACAGTAGAGATTTCCTTTAAATATTGTTTCAATTTTTTTCTCATTCACAGTTTTGAATGAAGTCCCACATGTCCAAGGATGATGTACATAGTAAATTAAGTAATTTTTAAAATATGCGTGTACTCTAGGAGATGAAAGAATAATAGAATTTTTAATCTAAGAAGACCTTAGAGATTATCAAGACCAACATAGGAATATCCTCATCAGGGTAAATCATCACCTGCAGTCATAGAATCTGGTTCACAATGAATCAAAGCACTATGTTTGTGCACAGGATAATCATTAACTAAGAATGTAAATGTCAATCTTGCACTCAATACTTTTCTTTATATCAGTAATGACATACACATTCCAATTCATTTATTGTATCCTTTATACTGTTTAAAATCCTGAAACATTTCTACAAATAGGCATATCACTGAAAAAAAACTGAAATTCAGACATGAGGGAGTAACACTAAACTTGGGTAACTTCTAGTCTAAAAAGAATCCCAAGATTAATTGGAAAAAACTGAAAATCTCTTCTTTCCCTGCATGATACTCTATCCAGTGTATCATGCCCTAATTTCTAGAGTCCCAAAGAAATTTTAAAAACAAAGCAAGGAAGTGATTAAATCCAAACCCAAACAGCTTTAATACTTTATATACTATTTCTACAGAAACATTAACTATATTCAGAAATACGTGACTGTTCATACCTTGATGCAAGAACACAAACTATTTAGCAGAGAACATACAAATAAAGGCAAAAATGTCTAGGTGAAAAGGACAAAAGATGAAAAGGGACCAACATATTTCTCAATTTGAATCTACTAATGAGCAAAAATACTCCTTCAGCATTCTTAACTACTAAGGACTAATTTCTCTCTTAGAAAATAAGTAACTGGCTATTCTCTATCCTTCCAAGTAGTTCCTGTTAATACTGCTATGTATACCAGGAATTCAGATACCTCTGAGCTTATAGAAGATAGAGCTGAAAACCATGCCCCAGCTATCTTTCCTAAGGCAACCAGCCATCATTTGCCCCCTGCTCTTACAGGCAGAGAAAGAGGGCTCTAGAGAGGTATAGAAAGTAGCTATAGCAAATAGAAATTTGGTAATGACCCTTTTCCCTCCACTCTACTATTTTTTTTTTATAAAAAAAAAAAAAAAAAAAAAAAAAGGAGATCTGTTTGTTTTGGCTTCAGGCTGATGTAAGATTCATGCTTATGTTACAGTGCTATCTTTTCCTCTTGGGAATCCATAGTGGATATATCACCAATATTCTTGCAGAGCAAAACCAGCCACTTTTTCCCTAAAATCATTGCACATGATTGTTTTATTTAATGTGTTTATTTAAAGTGAAAGTAACAGATATATAAAGTCATAAAATGTGCTGTTTTTTGTTAAATTTTGATGTTACCAAGATCAGTAACAAATACGAAGTTTTAAGTGTAAGTTACTTAAGTTTTAAGTATAAGTAAAATTAAAAGGCAAATATAAGGGGTTGAAAGGTGGCAGCGAATTGTTCAAAATTTTTATTATAGTAACAACAATTTGTTAGTCAAGGTTTTGGCTGAACAAATTGTAGTTAAAAACACTGACAATATAGAAAATTATTTATTTGAATTTTCATAGTGCTAGGGATGAAACTCAGGGCCTGTGTATGCTGGGCAAGTGCTCCGCAATTGAGTTACAACTCAGCCCCTGGACGTTCTTAAAAAACACAAAACAAAAAAACAACAAAAAAAGAAGAGAAAAATGGCACACAACACAAAATAAACAGTAATAACAATTATCAAGAAAGTGTTGAACTGTTAGGTAGTGAAATATTTAAATGTTGTTATCTGTTTATAGGAGGCAGAGGTAATTCAAAATTACAAGGGAAAAAATTTCATTCCTTTCCCTTGGGTTGAACCTCTGAGGTTTCTTATTAAAAAAAAAAAAATCCAAAAACTTAAAACTCCAAAGTTCATTTGTTTTACATAAAATAAAAAGTCCAAGTGTTAATTGTCATATATGTCACATCTTATAAAGCACATTTTTCCTAATAAAAATGAATAATTTCATTGGCAAAAGGTTCTTTAAAACATTTGATTAGAAAATATTACCAATACATGATCTTCATGTTTTATTTCAACAAATGAAATACAGTATATTGCAAATGATATTTATGAATTAGAGGACTACTTAGCAGTTATATGGTTAAACTTTCCACCTAATTCAGAAATGTTCTATAAAGGATCTTTGACAGGTGGTCATTTAGGCATGGCTTAAAGCCTTAATGTGGAGTTTACTACCTCATAAGGCAGCCAATTATCTTTTTTAAATGCTGTAAGAACTATAATGCTTCCATGCTGAAATCTCCAAATACAGCAGTTCTGGCTTAGTGTAATTGTTTTTTACAGGTCAGTCTTTTAATTTCCTAAAGACAATTAGGCCAATGCTAAACATTTTCAAGTCAAATATCAAGTTTCCTTTCTCAAATGTATGATCTCTGGATGTTCCATGCTTTTTCCTCCTCAAAACTGTTCATCATTTATTATTGAATTTGACCCTAGAACCAAACATTTTCAGATATGATCTGAAAAGTGGGGATTGTAATGAATGTATTTACTCAGAATTCAACCTGAGATTGCATTAGAATTTTTGAGTCCATCCAAACAGTTTCTTCATTCTCCTCAATTTTTCAAATATTTAGAGATTTATACCTTCAAGTTGATTTCATAAATTAAGGTACACTTGACTTGCAATTTGTGGGATAAACTTTCTGTAAATTATTCTTTAAAGAAGAAAGTTGTAAAGTTATATTTTCCTTCTGGAATCCATTAAAGATCTCACTTGACCAACTACTAGGGATTGTTTAAAACTGAGCTATTAATTCTGAAATATTTTCTAAAGGATCTTTGGCAGTTTTGAGATCCCTCCTCTAGATATTCATACACAGGATGATGAGAGTTTATTAAGGAAAATGTGTTAAATGTTCCTGTGGCAACGGCAACAGTGTGTTTCTCAAAACTATTTCTGAAAATCCTATGATTTTTATCTGTGGGCAGGCATTGGAAAAATTTGTGTTCTTTTCAGTACACCGATGAATTAAACAATTCTTCAATGCTCTAGATGTGTTTAAGATGAATTTTGGAAAATTTCTATGGCAGGTATTGATAGGCATCAGTCACAGTCATAGATATATCTTGAAAATGCTACCATGAATACATTAGCTTGGTTTACATATATCCTCAGAAAAATGACATCAATAAATTAGTTTTCATCTATTTTCACCATTACTAATTTTTTAAAAATTGATTTATAGAATTTTTTGCCATTTTTCAGTGTGTCTTCAAAGTAATTTTATTTTGAGAATAGCTAGTGTTAACCCATTTTGTGACAATAATAAAAAGGAATCTATACTATTAGGATCAAGGCTAGGTTTGTCTAACTTTTTTTTTTTTTTTTTTTTTAATGAGATAGGGTCTCATTATGTTGTCCAGGCTGGTACTGAACTAATAATCTCCCCTGTCTCAGCTTCCCAGGCAGCTGGGATTACCAGCACATGCCACTGCACCTGGATCAGCCTAAGTTTTGAAAATAAAATTACATTATCATCACAGAGGAGCTATCTGACTTCTTATTTTCAATGTCAACAAAGTATTACTCTTCAGGAACCTATTTTGTGTCAACATTTCAGGTCCTTGAATCATGCATATAATCACACATAGACTCTAACCATCACTGATCTTATGAAATCTGCTTTATTACAGGTCTAGCATTGCCTTCCTTTCCTTTTATTGATGTTGGGTTGATAGTATGACTTGTTCAGTTTCTTAAAATAGTCTAATAATTTCTCTTCAATGAATTATTCCTCTTCATGGATTCCAACTTAAATTCAGGTTAGCAATCTACCTCATTGCTTCTATACTTATTTAATAATAATAGTAATTACATAATTGGGGTTGAATTAAGGTAGTTTTATATAGATAAAGATTGAACTATTATGGAATCTAGCTTGTGCTAAAACTGAAATTAATTGACAGATCAGTAAAATGGTAATAATAGATTTTCCAATTTTAACCCATTTGTGGAGGGAAATAATAAAGAGTAAAAATGCCTTTCTAGGATTACAGTTGACCTATATCTAATTACAGGGAGTCTTTCAAGGGTACAAAGCTATATTGGTTGATTTCTTAGTCAAGTGTTTTTTAACAGTCTTTAGCCTATGATAAATCTTCAGGCTGGTAATCAAACTATCAACCAGAAAGTCAACACAAAACAAAATCAAGGAGAATCTAGGAAACATAGATAAATTTAAGATATTTAGAAGACTATAAAATACCTTTATCATGATTAGCCCAAGGATAAGAAATGCATTTTCAAAGGCAATGTTTGTTAGATAAAAAGCTATAGCTCATTAAAAATTAATAGTAATGCAATTGAAATGTTTCTACTAAGGCAATAAATTTTAAACAAAGAAGATAAATGGGTATTTGTAATAAACTGATTCTATCAAATCCAGGAAAAAGTAAGCAATCCAGGAAAAAGTGGAAAAATTTTCATAATTGCATTAAAGTGAATAGGCTTAAAAGTCTTTAAGTACAGACTTACACACACCCAACCACTCTAACATTTAAGGTTAAACAGAAATAAGCAAGATGTTAAACAGAAAGCCCTATAATAATTTAAAATATATATTAGCACCAATCATAAACTGCTTATTCCAAAGAATATATGCAGGAGTCATTTGAATTAAAAGGATGCTTTCAGTTTACATGAATTTCAACTTTTCCAAATGTGGAATTAAAGGAAATAAATATAGAAAATTATGAAAAATTCCAGTACTAGTTACTAGTTTGCAGGGGCTGTTACAGGCATTGCCAAGATGCCAGAGATATGATGAACAGAATGTTTTTGATGATCAGTAAAAGTTGAGGATGAGGAACTGGATGAAAATATGTTTATGGATTTTAATGTCACTTTATCCCAGTTTCTAATTACCCAGAAGTTTCTTCCATACCTGAATTTATTTAATCATGTCTTCATTTACTCTATCAAGAAATAAGAAGTGAATCCTTATAATGGTCAGGCACTTTGCTAAGTCCCATGGGTACAGCAATGAGTGTGATCAAGCTGTCATTCTTAAGGCCCTACTACATTCTGTGCAGGCAGCTGAAATATAGCTTAATGGATACAATGCACTAATGTCATAAAATAACAAGAGATGACAGCATTTTAACTTAATAGAATAAGCAAAGTTTCCCTTAAAATGAAATGAGCTAAAAACAAACAAAAGAAGGATGTATATTCCTATCCTAGATGAAATAAAAACTGTGCAGAAGTTTGAAAGTTAGCAACACCTGTGTAGCTAGTATGTAAATGAAGGCGGTGATAGACCAAATTTAGTATGTGGGACCATATCGTGTAGGCCCTGAAGGTAATTATCTGTGGAAACTCATTTAAAAGTTTGAAGCAGAAGGAAAACAATGAAAAATATATATCAAAACCTACATGTTTTGGTCAGCTTTTTTGCTGCTGTGACTAAAAAACCTGACAAGAACAATATTAGAGGAGGAAAAGTTTGTTTGGGGGCTTGCTATTTCAGAGGTCTCAGTTCATAGACAGCTACATTCCTAGGGGCTCCAGGTAAGGCAGAACATCATGGCAGAAGAGTGTGGCAGAAGGAAGCAGTTGACATGATAATCAAAAAGCAGAGAGAAAGACTCCATTGGATAGATACAAAGTATATACCCCAAAGACACAAACCCCAATAACCTAACTCCTCCAGCCATAGCCTACCCACCTTCAGTTAATCCCATCAGGGGCTTAATTCACTGATTGGGTTAAGGCTTTCATAACTCAATCATGTCTCCTCTAAACTTCTTGCATTGTCTCACACATGAGCTTTAGGGGAACACCTCACATCCAAACAATAATACCAATGAGATAGAGCAAAAGTAGTATTATGATTAAAGTCCATAGTCAGAAGTGCCTACATTTAAAATAAATGGAAACATTTCAAATAATCAGAAATTCTACTCAAAGAACTAGGAAATGAAGAACAAACCAAATCTAAAAGTTAGCAAAAGGAAACAAAAGCCAAGGCAGAAATACTTGAAATAAAGATTTATAATCAATTTTAAAAATCAATGAAACAGAGTTGTTTTTTAGAAAAATCAACAAAATTGACAGAACTTACCTAAACTAACAAGAAAGAAAGATGAAAATAAATGAAATCAGAGGTGAAAAAGGAGACATTACAAGTGATACCACATAAATACAAAGGATTGTTAGGGAGTATTATGAATAACTACATGCCAATGATTTGGAAATCTAAAGGAAATGAATAAATCTCTGGACTCAGATGACCTTGTAAAGTAAACCACGAAGACACAGAAAACCTGAGCAGATAAATAACATGAAGTATGAGTCAGTAATTATAATTTTAAAAAATCTCCTAACAAAGAAAAGTCCAGGACCAGATGGCTTCACTGATGAATTTTACCAATCCTCAAAAGAAGAACTAGTATCAGTTCTCTCAAATTATTCCAAAGTATTGAAAGACAAGGAATCATTCAAGTTTATTTTGTGAGGTCAACATTCTGATACCAAAACCAGAAAAGGACACAATAAGACAAGAAAACTACAGACAAATGTCTTTAACATGCAAATATTCTCAACAAAATATTAGCAAATTGAATCCGAAAGTGCATTAAAAAATATTACATACCATGATCAAGTAGGATTCATACCAAGGTTGCCAGAATGTTTCAACAGATGCAAATAAATAATCATAATCAATAGGATGAAGGATATAGAAGGAACTCAAACAACTCAACAAAAAATGACAATCTAATTTAAAAATGGACAAATTACCTAAATAGATAATTCTCCAAACAGGATATATAAGTGGCCAAAAGACATATGTGCAAAAATACCCAATATCACTAATCAAAAAAAGCATATTGAAACCACAGTGAGATAATTTTCTCATCTCAAGTAGAGTAGGTATTAACAAAAAGACAAAAATCGCAACTATTGATGAAAATACAGAAAAAAAGGAAACATTTGCAGACTGTTGGTGGTTTTGTAAATTAACACAGCCCTTACAGAAATGGAGGCCATTATTGAGTACAGAAGTTCCTCCAAAATCTATAAACTATGATCCAGTAATCCCACAACTGAGTGTGCAACCAAAGAATGAAATCAATTTGTCAAAGAGACACCTACACTCTGTATGTTTATTGCAGCACTATTCACAATAGCCAAGTTATGGAATCAACATAGGTGTCCATTGACAGATGAATGAGTAAAGAAAAATGTGATACATACACACAAGTGAATGCTACTCAGTAATTAAAAAAGAATGAGACTGTCATTTGTTGCAAAGGGACATGAGATTAAGTGAAATAAATTGGGTATGGGACCACAGAAAGACAAATGTTGCATGTTCTCACTGATAAAAAAAAAATGTAGAAGATAAAATAGTGGTTAGCAGAGCCTGGGACACAGTGAAGGAGGAATAGAGAGAGGATGGCTAACATGTACAGGGGTGTGAGTAGGTAAGAGGAATGTATTCAAATATTCTATAGCAAAGTTAGATAACTATGGTTGACAACAATTATTTCAAAAGAGCTAGTAGAAGGAATTTTAAGCGTTCTCAATATAAAGAAATAATAATGATCTGAGGCAGTAGACATGCCCATTAGCCTCATCCGATCATTACACATTGTATATATGTATTGAAATATCCCACTGTAATCCAAAAATATGTAGAATTACTGTGTCAATTTAAAAAATGAAATTACATTTTAAAGTAAAAAAATATAAGAGTTTTAAGCAGAAAAATATTTCTGATATACTTTTTAAATTTTTGGATATGAGTGGAAACTTTGTAATGGAGAGAGGTGAGATCAGAAGCAGGAGGAAGTTGTTAGAACACAGAGGAATCCGTTGGTAGCCAGCACCTGAAATCTAATCAAGTGTCTTCCTAAATGAAAATATACTTGACCCTACCAGAAACATGAAGGTTTAATGACTTGACATTATACACATGGAGTTGTAGTTGGACGGAAAAAAATTAATTGAATTCTGATGTTCATTTTATCATAAGAAAAAAATGAACTTTTCAAAATATCCATTATTTTTAACAAACATAGATGTACATAAATAGATTTTCCAGCTTCAAACAACCAGGAATATAGTTCTGCCTACCCAGGTAGATTAAGATGACTGAATAATTTCTGAGGTATAATCTAGCACCTGTGAAAGTTTCAGTATTTAAGGAAAGCATTTAAAAATTCCCATGAAAGAGGAAAGAGTTATAAGAAAACATGCTCACCTAACTTCAGGATAGTGTCCCCCAGAAGAGTGAGAAAATAATACAATGAATAAATTAAAAAATTAAATTTCTACAACCCCATAAAAACATTCATCAAAGAGAAAGAAAGAGAAAACAGTCCAGAAAAACTTAAGAAACAAAAACTGCACAATTCACAATAGCTTATTTATGGAATCAACCTAGGTTCTGAATGATAGATGAACAAATAAAAAATGTGATATGTACATGTGTGTGTAATATTCAGCCATAAGTAATTATGAAATCCTGTCATTTGCAGCAAATTGGATTGAACTAGAGCACATTATAGTAAATGAAATAAGCCAGACAAGAGGGATAAATACTGCATGGTTTTTTTCTCATATATGGAAACAAAAAATATATATATTGACCTGAAAGTAGAATAGTAATTGCTAGAGATTAGGAAGGGTGTGGAGGAGAATGGTTTGAAAAAATGGTCATTGGATTTGATCAATACACACTGTACACACACATGGGAATGTCACACTGAACCCATTCATATGTATAATTAGTAAAAGAAAAAAAGTGTGGAAAAACATATTGAGAACACATTTATCTTAAGAAAGCAAGATTTCATATAAACACTTAGAACTAACATAATTAATTAAAAAGAAATGTGACCTTTCTGGAAAATGAAGTATTAGATAAGAAACAGGAACTTAAAATTTAATTAAAACTTAATATGCTTGACCATCACATTTGATAACACAGGCATTCACTAAAATTCAATCTAATCATCAGACAAAAATTAGTGAATTACGATTAGAAAGAACTCAATGAGCAAAATGTAGAATAAATGGACACATAGGAAGCAATTAAGAAATATTAGCTGGCAACTAGGAAATATTATTTTCACAACTTCTATTCATCATAGTAGCAGAGTTCGTCACCTTAAAAAAAAATGACTTGTATAAAATTGCAGTTATATAGATTTTCCTAAAAGAAATGAAACTCAGAGATTACCATAAGAGATAAAAAGAGATTATAAAATAATGATTAGAATTTTTAAGATAATTTCTGTTAGTTTGCTGAAAACAAGTAGCTAAAATCAAATTGTATTTCTGTATTTTAGAACCAAAGCTTTATAAAATGAAACTTTAAAATATCATTTGCAAATATATAAAACATCTATAAGAAAAAAAAACAACATAA